>JADGMU010000145.1:177500-267795 GCA_016920895.1 Vaccinium myrtillus | reverse complement strand
CTTATTATTAACAGTAACGATTCAAGATGAAGAGACACGATTCAAATTGAGACCATTATAGTAAGTTGATATAGAAGTTCTATTTTTCTGTCAAACGGTAGGAGTATGAATTACATAAAATTGGAAACAAGTTCCACAATTAATATAAGTCCACCTCCCCTAATAACCCCATTAAGTATGTTTACCGATTGACAAAAAAAGAAAAGAAAAAAAGAACCCCATTAAGGGGAACCTGATTAACTGGAAACAAAATCAACAATTATTATAAACCTAATCAAACTAGTAGCCCCATTAAGAGGGATAACCCTACAAGTACAAGGGGAATATCACCTACACCTACGTCTGTTGGGAGCTTTGAACTCCCGACCTTCTAGTGAAATGCAGGAGTCCTGTTCGACTAAGCTAACCTCAATTGATTTGGTATATAACATTTTTTTATCAGCAATTTGGTATAGAAGTTATCAAGCAAAATCTCAATTTTTGTTGTGTTTTTGCCCCAATTATCAACGGATTTTTTATGGCATTAGTAATTAGACTACATTGATCGATATTGATAAGATAATTCAGGGACTACACGAGTTCAATCGATACTTGAGGGACGAATTAAAAAAAAATAGAATTTGCACTTACACCCATTGTAATTTCAGCTATTTGTAGAGACACACCCTGTACTTCATTTGCAAACTCTTACAGATCTTGTACTATCGACTAAAGTGCAACTATTAACATTTCTGTTAAGATGGACGCAAAGTAAATTCCCTTGAGAAAGTAACAAATTTTACATGTAAAAAGAAGCTACTTTAAGCATAGACTGATTTTCTTGACTGGAAGAGCTGGTAGGTTGAATGCATATAATCTTTTAAATTACTGCATCTAAGCCTCTGACATTTAATTAAACGAAAACTGTCTCAACTGAGATATACCATGTTATCTATTTGAATGAAAAAATTAATCTAAAAATTTGTGTTAAATTAATTTCTTCTTTACTGAATTTTTTTCAAACATAATTTATTATTTTAAAATTTTCACTTGGCTAGATGAATCAATAATTCAAAAAAATTAATGCACAACTAACAAGCTATTAGAAGCATTTAAAATATTTTGTTTTGAAAAAAGTTAGGCCCCTAATCTTTACTTAAGTGTGTTTTGTTCTCTTTTTAGTGGTTCAACCTTTTTGGTTGGCTTCTTGCCTTCGTAGCTATTTGGGTCTTGGGTGGTGGTTTTTGGCCGTTCCCTATCCGTTTAATCTCTTTTTCTCTTCTTCAAAGATTAATAAATTTGTTTTCCTTAATTACAAGGAAAAAAAAACAAGTGTGTGTGTGTGTGTTTATGTCTTCTCACTACAAGAAAGGCACTTTTCCCCTTGCCTAATTCCAAGCATTTTACGCAAATTCCATATATACAGTCCATGTTACGATTCGGTGATGGAACGACGTAGTTTTCTCAAATCCCAAGCCGAAAATTTTAGATATAGGAAGACGAAGCTGATGAGAAGATGGTCACATCATTTTTGGACATATTTTGGATCAAAGTCTTGCATGCCCAAGTCATTGGAATATGAAGGGCTTATCATTGACCAAGACAATTGAAAGAACCATCCAATGACCAAGACTTAGCTTATGCATTCTTTTGGTCACCAAAATTTTTGCAATGGCAATTCGGTAATCAATAGGAGCATCTCCAACAGCGTTGGGATTACGCTATGGGGATCGAAATAGGAAAATGCAAACATAGATGGTTGAATGAATCGTATTTCCTTAAACTTAAAATGTGAGAAAGATTGGATCTAATTTTTTTTTCTTTTTTTTTTCGTCAAAACACATTTGTATATGCATCAGCGAAGTTTTGAGTCAAGTCTGGCTATCTGTCTATGCCTGCACTTACGCATCCTAATTATCTAAAATTTTGCTTAGTTATCTTACTGTCTTTTTCTTATTGACGCGTCCAATACTCGGCAAGAAAAACTTAACAAAATCCCAAATTTAAAATGACGTCTTGTGAAACAGAGTCAGAGTCAAAATATGAATTTGGAATTGGAAAAGACTATTCCAATTAAGATAGGAATACCCAAAAGACTATTCCAAGAAATGCCCCGCCCCTGTCTGTTTACCTTTCTTTAGGAATCTTGTGGTTACCAATTGGCCAATAGTAAAGGAAAAGGAGGACTTAGACTCTTAATATGCTGATGGACTGCTAAACAAAACTCTTTAGTCTGTCTGTCACAATAAACCCGATTCCGCAAGCAACAACCAAATACGAAGGGATTCCAAAAGCGCCAAAATATCGAGAAGCAAATTGAGTAGTTTAAATTGAACCAATGCAAAGCTCTGTTCTTGTGTGTGCAGTTTGAAAAAGAAGATCCGAAAGAAGAAGAGGTTAATTAAGAGGTGGTTGTTGCAAAGCCATACTTGAACCACGAGGCAGCTCCACAACTGTTTTGGGGAGTTCAAGCAAACCCACAGAATTCAAAAAATGCTTTTAAGATAAATATATAGTTTGAGCGGTTTAGTCTCAAAGCAAACATTTTAAGTGAATGTGTACGGTATTCACACCATTGGTTGAATCTTGTAAAACGGGATGAACGGGACCAGTACGGTATTCACACCCTTGGTTGCATATAAAGTATTATTTCTTCTATAAAATTACACTCTTCCTCCTATTTTATTCAAGTTATGTCTCCTCTCTTTAATCTTAGGGAAGTGAAAAATCTATATTTAGAAATAAAATGAAGAGAATACCAAGCATTTTGGAGTGCAAGCGATCAAAGTGACTAGTTAAAACAGTAAATCTATAATTTGAGTAGCAATTCTCCATAACATTGTTGTACATGCTTTAACAATTTGTAAAATCAATAGTGTGGCCTCAACAAATGTGTTGGAACTTGTGGCTCATACGGAGAAGTACCGAGAAGTTCTTGTAAAGGCCAGATGTGAAGCAGATGCTTCCCTCACTCCGCTCCGCTTCGCATCTGTCCCTTTGCAGATTCAACTGTTTGGGCTGGGCCGCAGGCCCAAAGGTATGGTACGGTGTATTTTAGGGTTGGAATAGAGTAGGCGTTATAAATACTCTCTCTTGTAAAAACTCTGGATGACTTAATCACGTGGAGGTACCCAGTTTTGCGGAACCATGTAAATCTTGTTGTTGATTTCTCTACTGTTCTTATTCCTTTATTGTGTGTGTGATTGTTTTCGCTAACAAAATGAAGTACCAATCATTGCTCCATTGGAACAATGATACGGTACGGTACGGTGTATTTTAGGGTTGGAATAGAGTATGCGTTATAAATATTCTCTGTTGTAAAAACTCTGGATGACTTAATCAAACAACAGACTCACTCTCGCTTCCGTGGAGGTACCCAGTTTTGGGGAACCACGTAAATCTTGCTGTCGATTTCTCTACTGTTCTTATTCCTTTATTGTGTTTGTGATTGTTTTCGCTAACAGAATGAAGTACCAATCATTGCTCTCCACTGCTTCTAGTCCAAATACATTAACCTACCACCCACTAATTCACATAAAAATATTACTTGAATTAACCATTAATCGTTGCTCCACTACTTTTAGTACAAGTAAATTAACCTAAGTATCATCCGCAAGTCGCTTCAAAGATTATTTAACCGTTAAGACAAGATACTAATGTTTTAGGTTTGGGCGTCAGTAAAGAATTGATCATACACTTAAAGTAAACAAAACATTCTACTTTAACTAATCAGGATGCATAATCCACAGAAAAGTGAAGTCCACAATAGAAACGTGTGTGACTAGTGAGCATGGAAATGAAAAACACTACGGATTTTTAAATATTTTATGGAAGACCATGAAATGCATGCAAGACAAGGGGTTGTTATCATCAAAATAAATAAAGTACTACGAAAGGGCACACGAAAATGCCTCGCCCCTGTCTGTTTACCTTTCTTTAGGAATCTTGTGGTTACCAATTGGTCAATAGAAAAGGAAAAGGAGGACTTGACTCTTA
Source organism: Vaccinium myrtillus (assembly GCA_016920895.1). Lineage (NCBI taxonomy): Eukaryota > Viridiplantae > Streptophyta > Magnoliopsida > Ericales > Ericaceae > Vaccinium > Vaccinium myrtillus. The sequence continues at coordinate 263,820 of JADGMU010000145.1, read as the reverse complement.
ATATGCTGATGGACTGCTAGACAAAACTCTTTAGTCTCAAAGCAATCACTTTGAATATTGTGATTGGCTATTAACAACTGACTAAAATAAAAGAAGAAACTTTGCCATTGGCTCAGTTTTAAGGCTATGTGTAGTCAAACAAAACCAACCATAGACATGTAAATTGGGTAGGGAGTCACGGGTACAACACGGCTTGACACATTTACAAGTAGGCACATGGATAGCATACATGAAAACCGAGTAAATTAAGAAAAGATGGGAGACTTGTATTGGTACTTTGTGGGGAAAACCAATCAAAGAGTGGTCGGTGAGTCACTTTTGTTGACCGTGTAAAGCACGTCAATTTAATAAACCGAGTAAATTAAGAAAAGATGGGATGACATTGACAGGTAAATTGTGGAAGATATGTTACTATTGGGATGGATATATGTAATTATATGTACGGTGTCTTGGAGAGTTGGAGTTAGCTGTAGCTGAGGTCGAGTCCAATTACTTGACCCGTCTCTCTGTCACAATAAACCCCAAATACGAAGGGATCCCAAAAGCGTTAAAATATCGAGAAGCAAATTGAGTAGTTTAAATTGAACCGATGCAAAGCTCTGTTTTTGTGTGTGCAGTTTGAAAAAGAAGATCAGAAAGAAGAAGATCCAGACCGGTACTTGAACCCGGGGGCAAAGCCATACTTGAACCCACAGAATTCAAAAAATGCTTTAAGATAAATATATACTAGTTTGAGCAGTTTAGTCTCAAAGCAAACACTTTCAATGAATGTGTACACGGGATCCATTATGGTATTCACACCTTTGGTTGAATCTCGTAAAACGGGATGAACCGGACCAGTAAGTTTCACAATCTTGCAGTCGACTATACTACCTTGTCAATAAGATTTAAAGTATATTTTAGAATCGGCTCACAAACGATACACACCCACCCTCTTCTACACACGTATTCTCCTCTCTTCGAGTCCGACACACACCCACACTCTCCTAGAACAATCATTTTGAGCCATGAAGATTGTCAAACTTGGTTCGGAACAAGATGGAAGATATTTTCTCCCGGACACTTCACTTGCGTACATTGACAAAGGGAAATTGCTTTGAAATTTGGTTTAGAATCACGATTTTTTGGGAATTGAAATTTGATTTCAATCAATCTTAAACGAAATTGCCCGTCTACTTTTCTTTTTTGTTTTTTGTTGATCACATGTAAATGCGCGTCTGTTTACCTTGCTTTAGGAATCTTGTGGTACCAATTGGCCAATAGAAAAGGGAAAGGAGGACTTGACTCTTGAAAGGAGGACTTGACTCTTAATATGCTGATGGACTGCTAACCAAAACACTATAGTCGCAAAGCAAAAACTTTCAATATTGTGATTGGCTGTAAGTACAACCAAAATAAAAGAAGAAACTTCGCCATTGGCTAAATTTTAAGGCTATGTGCAGTCAAACAAAACCAACCATAGACGTGTAAATTGGGTCGGGAGGCACGGGCACAACACGGCATGACATGTTTAGAAGTAGACACATGGATAGCATACATGAAAACCGAGTAAATTAAGAAAAGATGGGAGACTTGTATTGGTACTTTGTGGGGAGAACCACAAAGTACGGGGGATCCATTACGGTATTCACACCTTTGGTTGAATCTCGTAAAACTGGATGAACCGGACAGTTCCCTTGGTTGCATATAAAGTATTATTTCTTCTATAAAATTACACTCTTCCTCCTATTTTATTCATGTTATGTCTCCTCTCTTTAATCTTAAGGAAGTGAAAAATCTATATTTAGAAATAAGATGAAGAGAATACCTAGCATTTTGGAGTGCAAGCGATCAAAGTGACTAGTTAAAACAGTAAATCTATAATTTGAGTAGCAATTTTGCATAACTTTGTTGTACATGCTTTAACAAGTTGTAATATCTATAGTGTGGCCTCAACAAATGTGTTGGAACTTGTGGCTCATATAGAGAGGTATCGAGAAGTTCACGTAAAGGGTCATCACATATTCAACTATTTGGGTTGGGCCCCCCAAAGGTATGGTACGGTGTATTTTAGGATTGAAATATAGTAGGCGTTATAAATACTCTCTATTTTGAGTAGCAATTTTTGACGGGTTTTAGTTTCGATTTTTGTTTTAGTTTGGCTCGGTTGTAGCAAGTGTCCTTTACTGTGGATGATTCCCTGTTTGTATTTTACGGGGATAGTAATGTTGAGAAATGACAACGTGCCCTTTACGAATTGTGGAAAGGCGTGTAGGGAAATCGCATGTGTTATTGTTGAGTGTACTTCACTTGTTTTTATGCGGGAATGTATTACAGAATCATTAGTGTTCGTTTTAGGTGCCTTGCCCCCTGTGTCTTATTGTCACATGTCTTTGTAATTTGATCTTCTTAGATCATCTGGTCAATAACAATGGCATTGATTTCTTCTAAAAAAAAAATAAAGAAGACCTCTAACAAGTGAATATTAAAGCTTATTTTGGGCACACAAAAATGATATAAACTGTTAATCCCGAATTCATAAAATCGGTTTGATCGAATATCAATACGATACGATGCATGCTTTTAGAAGAAAAAAAGACAACTGTTTACAGTTACTTGTCTGTCCATTTTTCTTGCAAAAGTATGAATTGTTATTGCAAATATCCTATCAATCTGATTTTGTACTACGAGCTAGTTGTAAACAGATACGTAATCAAGTACCAGAGTTTTGACACATATTGATGATTCGCAATTTACTGAAAAGGGCACCACTAAAAAAATGGAAAGCAAAACAGTAGCGGTCCATCAATTGGAGTTACCTAAGCAATCATGAAGTGATCATTTAGATTTCTTTCCCTGCTTCCTCTTTATGCTTCCGGAGGCTTACAGCTTTGAACCGCTGCAACAAACTGGTGCACCCTTTGCTTGTCTATACCGGTGCAGCAAACTACTTTGGCCCTGTTCGTTTCCCAATTTAGTTCTAGTTTTAGTTTTAGTTTTAGTTTTAGTTTTAGTTTTGATGACATCATCATTTCTCTCGTTTCTCTCTCTATCTCTCTCCACTCATTACACCTTATGACATCATCAAAACTAAACTAAACTATCTAACCAAACACAACCTTTGTGTTTGAAATAGAATAGCAGGAGGTACTGTCAATTCAACCTCGTGGCTATAACCCAATTTCCGGTACAATAGGTAGCCTTCTGCTTCTGCTCTGGCTTCAAATCCAACACCCAAGATCTGGAAAATCGAAAGCATTTTGCTTCCATCTTACGGGGGTGTTTCACACTTCACTACTAGCACTTATCCAACATGAAAGGGATAGTACATCGAAGTATCACGAAACTGTACGTAGGTTTGGAGAAATCAGTCGCTTTCTTGACGGAACAACAAGGTTGCATTTCCGATGATCCAAAAAAAAAAAACACAACGTTGCATTTCCTTTAATATCTGTTTCTCCTCCTCATTATCCACACTGTTTTATTTAGTTCCATTCAAAAAATCATCCAAAGAACATGCTTCAAAAGAATTAGCAATCGTGTCATTTGGAAATTAAAATTGGGATAAACCAGCAATTTTCAAGAACCCTGCTATTAGATCGCGAATTCTGCTTTCCATATATACTCGCCAGCATTCCGACAATGGTTTAGTTCGCATTTGTCAAATAAGAGAGTCAAGTTCCAGTCCCAACTTACCCATCGAAAGATATTAAAGCTGATATGCAAAATTTTCAAACTTCCTACATCCTTAAACAAATCCCAGGGGATCACCCCTACAACATGCAAATGCTCTATGTTGATGTATAGCTGCAGTGACTCTAAGAGAACACTATGTCCTCTCGGGCACTCTTAACTATTAGTTGAAGTTACAAGAGCATAAATTTAAGTGACCTTCAAAATATTTCTGCTCGAACCATTCCATGTGAATAGATGGCAAAATATGCAGGTGTTCGCGATAGCAAATAGCCAATTGTCTGTGGTTTCTACTGTTTATATCGATATATGTTCCTAGTTTGTAGATTTGGGTATCAGTTAGTAAATCAATTTATATTCAGACAATTAGACTACCCCCAAACACCCCAAAGGACCCATGTGCAGAAACTCATATCAGGACAACTGCTTTCTTCTTTCTAATCCCACAAAAACCTAAAATGGACTTGCCCACATAACCAACCAAAAAAGCGAAAGAAAAACTCAAGATCCGCTTCCTCTCCTTTCATTTCCAACAAGCAAGAAAGCTTTAAGTTTTTTTTTTTTCCCTTAATAACTCAGGTGTCCAGACAAGCTTAGCGGACCTAAACTAATCCTCGAGATCAATCCCACCAACGTCAGCTAGAGCGGGGCAATAAAATCATTAACTTAAGAAACCTCAAATAGTCAATAAGCACCCTGAGGACCATTAAATTAGAATGTGCAGCACTTCAAACCCACTTAACTCTACTGTCCTCAGATTTTCAGAAACCAAACAGTGCCTTAACAAGTATAACTAATACTAGCAGTTACCTCATAGCGATGGATAATTAAAAGAAAGAAAGAAAGGAAATCAAAGCAAGTAGAAAACCCTGGGATTATAGAAATAAACCCAAACAAGTGTATAAACACCAAGACCCGATTACCCTAATCGTAAGTACGTTGAAATAGGCTGATAAAAAAAAAAAAACATGTTGAAATAGACAATATATATCAAGGTACAAGAAACTGCCACTATTTGGCTGTTAGTATGTTGACATTACTATAATAACACTTGGTCTACATTACTATTTACCTTAATTTTTATAAATTAAAAATCCTGCTGTGTGGCTAAAGCCCGGCCATTTGGTCTTTTGTCGTAGACCATTATTCTTTTGCCTGCATCATCACAACTCCTAGATTCGTTTAGAACTAATGAGGTTCCAATTTCAGAAAATTCCACCTGCTTCCATCACTAAAACTTTTAGCTAAAGCACGGCCAGGTGCCTATGGAAACACCCGGCAATATGGTAAAAGGTCTCAAGTTCTTGGCGAGGAACTACGAAATCCTTCATTCGTCAACAGGTTTTACTTCAAAGATTGGGGTCACTAGAGAGAGGTTATATAAGGTCGCATTTGTCCAGTAATAGAGTCATGTTCAAGTCCCAACTTACATGTCAAAACATATCAACATTTGTATGAAAAGTTCGCAATGTTAGCAATTTTCTGTAGGTGGGCCTACATAGATCATATAATTAGATGTTGTATATTGTCGAATAAGGTTTCGGGGGGTTGTTTTTGGTTTTGGAGGCTTCGGGTGTGTGTGTTTTGGCTTTGTTTTGTTTGTTTCTTTCATTCAACCTCGGTTGGATGTCCTCTCTCGATGTACCCTTATCGAGTTTCATTTATAATATTTCTTTTTGCGATCAAAAAAAATATATTGTCGAATAAGGTTTGAGTGGTGTCGGTACTACCCATTAAGCCGTGATCATCTAATAAATATTACCGGGTAATTGACAAATCTCTGTTAGCACGTATTTGGGTTATATCACGTGCGTTAAGTGGTGCGGGCTTATTTTTAAGTGTAGAGACCATTAAAGGCCCACTAGGGTTCCATCTATTATGATGGGCTATGATGGAACCAAGGCCTATAATTATGTCGTTAAGTCCCCACTCCAAACCCTAATCTCTTTCTCATACCATCCCATCGCGTGTGAGGCTAAGGTCAAGATCAAGAGTAGGGCTTTGGAGGTGGAAGACGAACAACCACACACACAAGGTTTTCATCCTCCATGGCGACAGGTACGCATCCGCCATTATTAATTTTCTTCAATAGTTTGACATGAGTTCTTGGGTTAGGGTTTCTTATGAAATCCTACAAGTGGTATCAGAGCCTCTTGTCAGATTGTTGAGGAAAATATAAAGTTTTTTTTTCCCTTTATTCTAGATACAAGTCGATATTTGTTCGGCATTATTTTTTATCGGCATCAGACTATTGGTTGCTTAAGGACTAATACTGTTTTACCCTTGATTCTAGAAACAAGTTGATAATCGACGAGGGTTGTATACCCTTGCAAACAGTTTCGGCAAAATCTAGATAACCAATAATTGGTGGCTGACTTCACGTTTTAATTTGGGTATACACTTGTTTAATTGAATTGTTCACATTCATAAACATGCTGATATCTTCATATCTCCTTTCTATTATAACATTAATTATATCCTTGCATGTTTGTGAACAATAGAAAAAAAAAAACGTGGCAGATTGGCCATATTTTCGGGGTTCTATTATACCATCTGTTTCTGGCAGTTACTAATTTGACTCTACTAATTAGTTGATTGTGATGCTTGTAAAGGATTATGTGGTCATGTATATTTTTTGATCATGTGCTGTATCAATCAACAAACCCGATTGCAAGTTCAGTTTTAGTGCATCGATTACTGCTTATCGGTTATAAATTACTGCTTATTAGGGGCATAAATTTTTCCTGGCGATTCATACCCGATACTTGGGAAAATTAACGTGATATACCGATCGCCAAAGTGGTCTCTATCGTGGTGATTTTCTTGGGTTTGAAGGTAAAAGTTTTTGAGTCGCATAAAGTTACGTTTGGATCCATGCGAATAATAGTCGGCCCAAAGGAAGGCTTTTGATTGGCCAGGTATAATTTTATATTGTTCAGGTTAACCAGCGAATTTACCTATGCGTTCAAAAGTCGGCCCAAAGGAAGGCTTTTGATTGGCCAGGTATAATTTTATATTGTTCAGGTTAACTAGCGAATTTACCTATGCGTTCAAAAGTCGGCCCAAAGGAAGGCTTTTGATTGGCCAGGTCTAATTTTGTATTGTTCATGTTAACTAGCCTTATTTGTTTTTGAGAAGACCACTTGCATATTATAATTACTGTCCAAAGACTTGGTTATGATGATGCATTAGGTTTCTCGACAGGGCCCACCACTAAAGACATAATATTTGGTTTTATTTTATGTCTGTTTGTCTAAATTGTTTGCCCCTACAATTAGACCAATTTTTGCATGATAATTATAATCAAGTTTCTTATTTTTATCATCGCGTTATGGATATTTGTTGATCGTGAGTTTCTCTTTTGTATTGTTATAGTGAATACATCTTCTATATCTGTCAATTTGAACAACATTCCAACATATTCTCTTGGTTATTTGGGCACTAAGAAAAGCAAATTCGATCATAAGGGTAAGGGAATTTCACATACTGGGACTTCACAGACAAATGTGCAACAGAATCAAGATACAGTTATTCCTTGTTTCTTTTGCAAAAGGGTTGATTGTCATGTGAAGAAAGATTGTCCCAAGTATCATAAGTGGCTCGCAAATAAAGATAACCAATTTAGTTTTGTTTGCTATGAATTTAATTTAGCTGAAGTACCACCCAACACTTGGTGGATAGATACGGGTGCCACTATTCACATAAGTGTGTCTATGAATGGTTGTCTAAGGAGCCGAACACCCAGTGATGCCGAAAGGTTTATTTATATGGGGAATGGCAATAAAGTTCGTGTTGAGGCAATTGGAGTCTATAGACTTAAATTAGAATCTGTTTTTTATTTGGATCTGGATGAGACTGTTTATGTACCGTCATTTAGACGAAATTTAATTTCTGTTTCCTGTTTGGACAAATCCGGCTATACTTGTTCTAACGGAGGTTTCAGTCTTTTCCAAAATTCAAATATTATTGGTACTGGATCTGTAGTTGATAGTCTATACAGGTTAGACTTGGATGCTTCACACTTAAAGTTTAATGAAACTTTACATGTTGACAACTATGGTACAAAGCGAAAATTAATTAATGAAAACTCCTCTGTGTTGTAGCACAAGCGTTTGGGACATATCTCCAAAGAGAGAATTGAAAGGCTTGTGTCAAGTGGAATTCTTGATCCCCTAGATTTTTCAGACTTTAAAATCTGTATGGAATGCATAAAGGGGAAGCAAACAAACATAAGGAAATTAGGTGCCAAAAGGAGTTTAGACATTTTAGAAGTGATACATACCGATATTTGTGGTCCATTCCCTATGGCTTCTTGGAATGGTCAACGGTACTTTATCACTTTTTACAGATGACTATTCTCGTTATGGGTATCTATACTTGATACATGAAAAATCACAGGCACTGGACGTATTTAAGGCCTATAAAGCAGAAGTTGAAAATCAACTTAATAAGAAAATTAAGGCTGTTAGATCCGATCGTGGTGGTGAATACTACGGTCGATATGACGGATCAGGCGAACAACGTCCAGGGCCTTTTGCGAGATACTTGGAAGAATGTGGGATCGTACCTCAATACACCATGCCAGGGACGCCACGTCAAAATTGTGTATCTGAGAGACGAAACCGGACCCTTAAGGATATGGTTAGAAGCATGATAAGTAATTCCTCTTTACCTGATTCCCTTTGGGGAGAAGCCTTAAAGACTGCAGTTTATATCCTTAATCGAGTACCAAGTAAAGCAGTATCTAAAACCCCATACGAGTTGTGGACTGGAAAGAAGCCTAGTCTTAGGCATTTCCATGTCTGGGGTTGTCCAACTGAGGCTAGGCCTTATAGGCCCAATGAAAGAAAATTGGACTCAAGAACAGTTAGCTGCTATTTTGTGGGATACTCTGAAAGGTCAAGAGGTTTTAAATTTTATTGTCCTTCCACAAATACCATAATTGAGACGGATAATGCCAAATTTATTGAGAATGTTGAAAGTAGTGGGAGTGCACAAACAAGAAATTTTTTATTTGAAGAGGAACAAGTTGAGATTCCTATGATTCATGTTGAGACTGTTGAGGTGGTTACACTTGTACTTGTACAAGATGCGGATGCAAACCACCAAACTGATCATGAGTTACCTCCTACTAATACGGAGGAACCACAACAAACTCAAGTAGAGGTGCCACTTAGGAGATCCAATAGGGAGAGGAGATCAGCGATTCCTGATGATTATATGGTTTATCTCCAAGAACATGAGTTTGATATAGAATTGGAAGATGACCCCATATCTTTCAGTCAAGCCAAACAAAGTGTTAACTCCCTAAAATGGATAAATGCTATATTGGATGAGTTAAAGTCCATGAGTGACAACGACGTTTGGGATCTTGTCGAATTGCCTAAAGGTGTCAAGCCTGTTGGTTATAAATGGATATTTAAAACCAAGCGGGATTCGAAAGGCAATATCGAAAGATATAAAGCACGTCTTGTTGCTGAAGGCTTTACTCAAAAGGAAGGCATTGACTATAAAGAGACTTTCTCTCCGGTATCATCGAAAGACTCTTTAAGGCTTGTTATGGCACCTGTAGCTCATTATGATTTAGAGCTTCATCAAATGGTTATTATGCTTTAATTTGTACGCGTCTGGATATTGTGTGCACAGTTGGAATGTTTTGTAGATGTTTGTAAATGATTTGCTCACATATCGGAGAATCTAATTATTATTGTTGGATATTCGGACTCCGAGTTTGTTACTGCTTGCTATAAAGCAACAAGTAAGCGTTGTGATTGCAGAATTTTATCACCTGACTTAATACTTTTGGTAACTCTAGAAGCCAATAAGGATTTACCGTGATAATAAAGCTGTTAAATTAGGACAAGAGTTTGTCGAAATCAAAGCATATTGACATCAAGTTTCTTGTCATTAAGGAAAGAGTTCAGAATCGTCTTATGTCAATTGAGTACATTAGCACATAACTCGTGATTGCGGATCCGCTTACTAAGGCTTACCACCTAAAGTGTTTAAGGAGCATGTAGCTCGTACATGAGTGGTTAATTCTAGTGAAGTATTTGATTAGTGGGAGTTGTGCTACTCATATTGTTAATTATTTGACTTTTGTGGTGATCACTTTTGGTTTAGTGATGATTCTGAAATAAAGTTGCATATTTTCGAATTGTGGTATATACATGAAGTTTTGATTGTATGCGTGGCTAAGGAACTCTGTTGAGTTATAAGGTTGGACTAGTTGGAAATAGGCATGCTAAAGGATCACATTTGCATGTAATTTCTATGCTACACTTCCGTACTTGATCTATGTCATTGAATGCATAGATATTTGTGACCATGGATGGGTCTTGCCATGATAAATATGGCAAAGGCCGCCATGATCCTATATTTGTGTTTTCAATGGACCAGATTGTTTTGAGATTACACTCATAAATTTCGACAATAAAAGTTTGAGCTCTTAAAGTTTACAATGTCTAATATTTGGATGACCTATGTGGCCCAAGTGTGGGAGATTGTTAGCAATTTTCTGTAGGTGGGCCTACATAGATCATATAATTAGATGTTGTATATTGTCGAATAAGGTTTGAGTGGTGTCGGTACTACCCATTAAGTCGTGATCGTCTAATAAATATTACCGGGTAATTGACAAATCTCTGTTAGCACGTATTTGGGTTATATCACGTGCGTTAAGTGGTGCGGGCTTATTTTTAAGTGTAGAGACCATTAAAGGCCCACTAGGGTTCCATCTATTATGATGGGCTATGATGGAACCAAGGCCTATAATTATGTGGTTAAGTCCCCACTCCAAACCCTAATCTCTTTCTCATACCATCCCATCGCGTGTGAGGCTAAGGTCAAGATCAAGAGTAGGGCTTTGGAGGTGGAAGACGAATAACCACACACACAAGGTTTTCATCCTCCATGGCGACAGGTACGCATCCGCCATTATTAATTTTCTTCAATAGTTTGACATGAGTTCTTGGGTTAGGGTTTCTTATGAAATCCTACACGCAAGACTACCTATATCCTTGAACAAAACACAGTAGACCACCCTTACAACAGTACGTAAATGTTCTATGTCTATGATAATTGTGATGGATCAAACCATCAAGAAGTCGACATTTATACAGTAATTTTCTAGTTCACAATAGGCGGATGGTGACCATTATAAAAATCTGTACTCTTTCTTCCATGTGAAATGGAAAGAATACATGGCGGCAGTGCCTCAAAGAAAACGCTGTGCCCACTCCCAACTAGCTATCGATGCCAGTGGGTGACCGGCGAACGGACGGCAAGAGAATCGCCCAAAAATCGCAAAGAGATCTCATCGCAGAGGTTAGAAGGGGAGGTATGCAAAGCGCTACTTGTTTGCCCTATTTTTTCCTAGGGCTTTAAAAAAAAAAAAAAAAAAAGTGAACCAAGAATCCAAATCAAACCGAACCGGACCGTAGGTTTTTGATCGGGTCTGTGGATTAATGGTCTGGACATTGATTGAAAAATTAGAAAACTGTGACTCGCGTTTCGGTTTATGAATTTTCATTAAAAAAAACCGAGAATAAATCGAACCGGACCGTGAGAATTATAATTTAACATTGCATTCTTAATTACTGTATTATTAGTTATTTACCCTAAATGGCTGAATATGGGATAAATAAAACCTAAGGGTGCTAACTGTAATTTGTAATTTTAATTTTATGGGAAGTTAGAAACACGAACAGTTATACATTGTCTCACATATTCTCAGAACCAAACCCTAAACAACTAAACGCGGACTAGTGGCGCTGATAGGAGCGCAAAGGTGCCCAAAATGCCCCTTAATTTATTATTGTTACGTCCATTTATTGGATTACTTGGAGTTTAATACTCATTTTTTCTTGATTCAGGCTTGTGGAGCATGGTTGGCATGCGAAGCTAAATTGAGAAGTTAATAATTGAACTAATTCAGAGTAAAATTGGATTTGCACGGATTTTGAGGGCAGCTCTCATTGGGCATAATTTACTTAGGTAGTGATGGGGACGCAAATGCGCCCATTAGCGACCCCTAATTTATTATTGTTGCGCACATCTAATATATTATTTGGAACTTGATACTCATTTTATCTGTTTTAGGACTTGTAGAGCACATGAATAATATTTAGAGCTAAAACGCAAAATTATATTTAACTTTGGCTCGAAGCAAAGCCAGTGCAATCAAATTAATTGAGATGGGACCATGTTTATACGGAGTAATAGATTGTAAGAGCTTGTTTGGGAGCCTCTTTTTTGATTTTTTGGTTTCTCTTTTTTGGTTTATGGATGTTTGGCAGCCAAGGGGAGAAATAGTTTTTTCAAAAACTGTTTTTCCATTTTGAACAATCTGGGCCAGAAATCAAAAATAGGTTTGGAGGTGTTTTTTGATTTCTACTTTTCATTTTCCCTTCCAAAACACATTCTGCACATTTCTCCCAAACACTACTCCCACATCCAAAACTCATTCTGATCAAAAGCCAAAAAGCCAAAAAACCAAAAAGTCAAAAATCAAAAGCTAAAAAGTAGGCTCCCAAACACCCCCTAAAAGACAAAGCACTGAATCATATTGCTAACTGGAGATTTGTAGCACGAGGTTTGTGAATAAGTTTTGCATGTGGGGACCATGGCTTACTAGTCACCAACAAGTAATTGGGTTTTTAGGCTGAGTTTTTTAAAAGATTTTAGCAATCCAGTCGCTGATTTTAGTAAATGAGTTCATCAACCATGATTTTAGCACCTGATGAACTCATTTGCTAAAATCATACTCTCTCCGTCCCATTTTAAATGCTCCCTACGTATATCCATGTCATTTTCAAATGTCTATCTTTTTATTGGTAAGGTTTTCAAAGTTTTTAATTTTTTTGTCTAATAGAACTAATTGAGGTCTATCAAATAAGATCCATATTGCATATAAAATATATTATAGAATGAAAACTATAAGAGTTCTAAAAAAACACGCATAACCGTAGGGAGCATTTAAATTGGGACGGAGGAAGTAGTTAATTTTAGCAACTGAATTACTAAAATCTTTTGAAAAACTCAGCCTAAGGTTCTAATTTATGGGCCCAGTACATTACGAATGGGTGGTTTTTCGTGCATCCCTAGAATTGACCGACTAGTAGAACACTGTAAAAGGAGGCAGTAAGAGTTTTGAGGGGGAGGGACCTCGGAGAAATTTCGGATTTTTTTCGACACAAGGAGAGAAAAGCGGCACGAGCACTAGCAAACTGCTACTGGTTCCAACCGAGTAAACAACACGAGCAGGCTTGGGCGGCTAAACTATTTTATATTTTTCCCGTAAGCCTTTAAGCTGTTTCAATGGAGTTTACTGGTTTCATGTTTATTTGTTTTAACTCCATGAGCGGCTAAACTATTCGACTAGGGTAACGAGGTTGCCTCTCCAAATAATATAATTGTTTAGATTTCTAAGATTTTATATTCAAACTTTTGATTGTATAACTCAGATGATTCATAATTTCTTATGAAAGTTTTTATTTTTCAAATTTTCATACCGTATTTATATGCGCGTTATTAAATATAGTCATACAATGGTTATTAATGCTTCAAGATAGTTTCTGAGATAGACTATACGATGAGAGACGGATCGTGCCGCCCGTTAAGTCCAGTGAGACTGTCTGTGCCGTGTTTAAATAGTCTATACGAAATACGAGTCCAATATTTGGGGGATTATTGATAGGATTTGCTACCCTACAGTGGTCTGGTTATTAGTTGAATGAAACTCTAGATCTCGCCACAATTATATTATAAAGGGAGGTTGAATCGGAAACCCTAGTCCCTTCTCACTTGTTTTTTAAACTTGAATCGCTTTCTAGTTAATTTTAGCTTAATCATTGGTTTAATCAATACAAATCCAAACTTTCATTCTTTTTTAGAATTAAATTAGAAATTAATTGAAGGGGTATCGCAACTCAGCTTTTACTCGCTGCAAACGATCTCAGACTTAACCACTATTTTTTGGGATGTTAGTTAATTCCCTGTCTTATAAATTATATTTTTGGTATGATAACGACATACCAACTAACATGTAATAGCTAACTCTACTAATGTGTGTGTGTATATATATATCCATCTATATATTTCATCTCCATGTGTTCGAAATGTTATTCTTGCTCTTAGGTTGAGGGGTAAACGCACTTCTATTTCATCTCCATGTTCTATCTGATTACTAACATGATTTGAGTATTCCAAAATTTGATTTTGATTTTGATTTTGTCTCCTATTTGCTGGTAGATGTCAAGCACCGGAGAAGTAGAATATGATACTGCTAGCACCCTAGGTACTGAGGATGAGCCCATGGAGAGTCATGCAGATGTTATGTCTGAGCCAGAAATCGTTATATCTGATGATGATGAATATGATACTGCTAGCACCCTAGGTACTGAGGATGAGCCCATGGAGAGTCATGCAGATGTTATGTCTGAGCCAGAAATCGTTATATCTGATGATGATGAATATGATACTGCTAGTACCCTAAGTACTGAGGATGAGCCCATGGAGAATGATGCAGATGTTATGTCTGAGCCAGAAATCAATATAGAAGATGATGATGATGATGATGATGATGAGGAGGAGGAGGAGGATGTTGATGTTGTTCAGGTAATTGCTCTTCAATCCAGAGGAAGTCCAACTTCTAAAGTGTAGAATTATTTTGATCAAGTTACTAGGAAAGGGCAACTGAAACCAAATGGTTGAGTGGGAATGAGACTAGTACCTTGAAGAAACACATAAAATATTGTTTACATTTGTTTCCATGGACACTAATCTAACAAACATGTCTCCTTGCTTCCTTAAATGTAATTAAAGAGGCTTTTGGGAAGTTCCATGGTTTCTCTGGCCTCGAGCCTTATCTAAGTAAAATTGCCATTACCTGTAAGGCTATTGTGTGATAAGTTGAGTCCTCGAATCGAATTTAGCATGTACACTGATGATCTCAGGAATCTGACCCTCAAACTTGTTTTTTGATAAACCAACGGCAGAGAAAATTTGAAGGATTTTTTCATTTCAACGTTCGATCCTTTCATTACTATAGTCAAAGAATCAAAATAACTTCGACAAAAAGCATAAGTTTCCATGTATTCCAAATTAAAATGCACTCAATCGACATTCATCATTGGTTTGAAAACTTTTGAAGTACTTTACGAGCAATGGACCGGTGAAATTCAGTCTTGAAGTCGGGATGGACCCATGGAATTTGTTAGACTGCAAGATTTGGAACCTCAAGTTTGGTAAATTTTCCAACCAATGCGGGAGATTGTCAAAGAGCTTGTTGTGTCCGAGATCTATTGTGCTCTGACCAGGTGTGGTGTATTTGTACAGGTGAATGTTCCAAACAAAAAGAAGACATACTGCAGGTCGAAGGAATGCCGAAAGCACACCTTGCATACGGTAACGCAATACAAAAAGGGGAAAGATAGGTTGGCTGCGCAAGGCAAGCGCCGTTACGACCGGAAACAATCAGGGTATGGTGGCCAAACTAAGCCTCTTTTCCACAAGAAGGTAAGAACCATTTCCTTGCATCCTCTTTCTTCCATGCGGAACATAAATATCTTGTGTATTGAAGGGTATGCAGTGAGTAGAACTTTTAGGTCGGCTTCGTGGACTCTTGACTGCCGTCTTGTTTGTTTTAGGCTAAAACTACAAAAAAGATTGTGCTGAGGCTGCAATGCCAGGACTGCAAACATGTATCCCAGCACCCAATCAAGGTTAGTTCCTCAATTTTCAGGGCTTATTTACTCCTTTATTGGAACGGAAGGCTTATTTGCTTTATAAATCTTGTTTTAATTGATCAGAATGCCATTTCTTTTTTTCTTTTTTTTTTCTTTTTTTTCAGAGGTCAAAAGAGTATCATGTAGCCGACACCAATTGATTGGGACATAAGACTCGGTTTGGTTTGGTTTAGGTGCAAACACTTTGAAATTGGTGGAGATAAGAAAGGGAAGGGGACTTCTCTTTTCTAAATGGAACTTTATGGATCCCGATCAAAAAAAAAATGGAACTTTATGGAAAGCTTCACTTGCAGTCCCATTACAGTGCTAATTAGCTCGCGATTTCAGTTGAACTTTTTGATTTTGTTCTATTCATGTTTAAAGATACTATTGTTGTGTTTTTTTAGTTCGAAGTTCAGTCGTTCCTCTCTTGACTACAAGACCAGATTCCAAATTGTTGTGCCAATATTTTGACCTGATTTTCTTGCAAGGCTGTAGGCATACATACCACTGCTGAATGCTTTATCTCTATCTTTTGCTGGGAGTTTGATGATATTATTGTGGTTGATAGCAACATTTTTTTTGGTATTACTACCTAAGAAAGTGTCAAGTAGGAAGCCGGTATCTCTTACATCTGTTTTGGTTTGTGTACTGAGGTTATCAAGGTTCTTGTTTGATACGGAATTGCTCTAAAGGTTTGTATCCCAGATTTACTGCAATCCTAAATGTTTTTCTCCCAAATTCTTTTGGCAATAGACCAGTAAAATAGTTGTCCGAAACATCAACCACTCGCGAGGCTGAGACGGGAAATTAGGTCTTGCAAGCCGGCATGTGTACGAGAAATTTGTTTAGATTGCAAGATTGAGACATGAAGTTTTTGCAGATGTTACAACCTGTGGGGAAATTCGGTAGAAAGCTTGTTTCTTCCAAGAATTTTTTTTTTTGAAATGCAGAAAAGTTTTCTTCCAAGAACTAGCACCTCTAGATTTCTGCAATCCACCAATGTACTTGAATAGTGCAGCCTACTAAAGACTTATTGTTCGTCGTATGGGCAACTGGTAGTACACCATGCCTGTTTTATACTCCCTTAGTCTAATGTCCAAAAATATTATTTACACTTCTCATAAAATTATGTATATATTTTTATTCATTATGATTTGTATATACAATATGGATCTTATTTGATAAATCTCACCTCATTTTATTGAACAAAGTTTTTAAAAACATAAAACTATTATACATTACCAAATATAGAATTTTTTTTGAAAGGTGTGAATAATGTTTTTGGGCATCCTTTTTAGAATGGAGGGAGTATTTTATCTCGATGTATGAGAGGATGTGACACCTAATTTTTTTCATGAAATTGTCTCTTGTGTAACAAGTAATCACCGAGTCTTAACCAACGATTAATCTCACGAGAGCGTGGCAAGTGGAATATTAATCATTAATTTCTCATTTTTTTTAAGATAGTTGAGTGGTCCATACTCCACAACGTGGGCGGAGTTATTAGACACTTTCACTATTCTAGCCCTATGAAAAAATTGATTATTTCTTTTAATCTGTAATGTTTTATATAAGCAATATGGATCTCGTTTGATAGATTTGAATTAGTTCTTTTAAACAAAGTTCTGAAAATCACATAAAACGTTATGAATTGAAAGATATATGCAATTTAAAAATGACATGCACTCCCGAAAATATCTAACTTTAGGGGACGGAAGGAGTAGGTGAGTCACACGTGTCACCTCCAATTTATTCTCTTTTTAGAAAAGTTATTTTAGAACTAGTTCACACATGAGAGAATCTCACACTGTCCTACACGTGCGTACATATCTTCCGTCATCGCGTTCGATGATACTAGAACTAGTACAGTATTATTTTGAGCCATGAGATTGTCAAAACTAGACTGGGCTGGCCAAAACGAAAGATGATTTCCTCTAGGACACTTCGCTTCCTTACATTGGAGGGGAAATTGCTATAAATTAATGTTAGACAATTTTTAGGATCTAAAAGAATGTCCAGTTCTATTTTAGTTGATAATTTTTAAATTATTTTTGTTCTACGCTAATGATGATTAATCTCGAAGTATGTTTACTTTTCTCGTGGATTTTATGGACGATTAATTCTCATCAAATGTATACCTATTTTGGCATCAAATGTGAAGTTTTTGTTATTAGTAAGAGATTTATGCTAATTTTGCTACTTCGAGATTCAAATCTTGACTCCGTCTCCAATTTTAAGTTTGGGCATTTGTTGAGTTTTCCAAGACGAGTGTTGGACATGGCAATAGGAAAATGACAGTAAGATAACTAAGCAAAACTTTAGCTATATGGGTGCATAAATGCAAAAACAGAAAAATAATCTGAAGTGAACCCAAAACTTCGTTGAAAGTTGAACAGCTATCATGTTGGTGTACTAGATACTCAAAGAAATGCATGATTGGTAATGGGAGAATAATCCCTTTCAAGTTACGGGGTGTTTGAGAGCCTACTTTTCAGCTTTTCATTTTTAACTTTTTAGTTTTTTGGTTTTTTGAATTATGGTCAGAATAAGTTTTGAATCTGGGAGGAGTGTTTGAAAAAATGTACAATATACATTTTGCAAAGTAGCAGTGTTTGAGAGAAAAATGAAGAAAATGAGTTATGTATTGATTTTTTATCATTTTGCCCTTGTTTATTAATTATGTTATAAAAATGTGTATGAAAATTATTTTTAGCAAGTTTTTTAAATTCTAATTGGAAAATATTTTTGTAATTGGGACCCGTCCAATTTTGAAAATACTTTTTTTTTTTCAAATTTTTTTTTATTTTCCTTTTTTTTGGGTAATAAAATTTCTTATCCTTTTTAGTTTATCAACAAGAAGCATAGAGATCTATACAACTACAGTATCTACAACATTAAAATAAAATAAAAAGGGAAATGATTTTCACACCTCCCATTTTACTATCCACACTCTTTTTTTTGTCTTTATCCACATGAATTTACAATCGTGCGCTTCTTCAATACACCTTTTTCACACATGCAAGGGTAATATTTTAAATTTATGTAGATAAAGACAAAAAAGAGAGTGTGGATTATAAAATGGGGATTGTGAAAATCATTTCCCAATAAAAAAGAGTAAAGCTGACCAAAGTCTTGCATGTGAAAAAACTCTCTTAGTTCAGATAATTGCAAGCAATCGAGTTATGCTCCTCTTCTTCTTCTTCATCTCTCGTGGATGGGGGCAATTCTTCTCATCTTTTTCCTTCTAATAAATCATGTCCCGATGTCCTTATCCTTCCTTCCATCCTCCCTCTTTCCTCCAATCTATTTCAGTAGAAATAAATGACAGAGGTAAGAAATTGACAGCGAGGGTTTGTATGCAAGAAGAGGAGAAAATCTACCTCAACAATAGACGACGAGGTAGATCTGAATGATTTCCGAAGCAGCAACACCGGTGTGTAGAAATTGCAGGGGTCTTACCTTCCTTCTTTCTCTCTGTCGTTCGGTGTTGTATGGTGGAAAAGGGGATCCCAGAGATAACGGAAACAAGGGGTACGAATGGGAGAAGAAATTGAAGAGAAAATGAAAAGGAGAAGTATAAATAAAAAAGGAGCTCTGGACCTATTTTTAGCTTTTGTCTTCAAACGTGAAAAATGGTTAGTACGTTTTTGGGAGAAGCTGTTTTCAGATCAGGCTGCCATACAAAGAGAGAGAGTGAAAATGAGAAAGTGAAAAGCCAAAAATCCGGCGCCCAAACACCCCCTACTTTGCAACCACTAATTATACAGTGCCACATAAGCTTGTGTGGTTGGTGGTGTGGTGGTATGATGTGTCCCCACCATTATTGATTGATATTATCATCCCCCTATAGCCTTATCCAATAGAATTCATTGTACTCATCTCAAATTTGAGCACCTTCTCCGTATTTCCAAAAAAAAAAAATGTTTTGAGTCGATGAAACAAAAAAAAGTCAACGAAAAAGGAGTAAGATTGCAAAAATAAAATAAAATAATAATAATATATTTTTATTAACCAAAAAAGAGATGAAATTCGTTTTGTGAATCAACATGACAAGCTGACTACTACCACCCAACAAGCAACACCAACCACCACCATTGCAGCTGCCGCCATTCAACACCACCATCACTACCATAGCCGGTAGAACCATTATTTTTGCTATTGGCAAAGGAAATTTTTTGTTAAAAAAGGATAAAATTACAATGAGATGAAAGGAACAAAGACAATGGTAGCAAGATGTCAACAGAAAAAACAAACAAGACAGAAACATTTTCATCAGTAAATAGAAATGCCACCCGTTTTGCTCTAGTTGTGACACCTCCATTGATATCCTTGATGCACAAGCGCAGTAAATGAAATCACAACACAACATCATCGAAACAAAGTTTCAGCAAACTGCAGCAAAGTTCAACAACCAGCAGCAAATGCTGCAAACAAGGCTGCAACAGCAGAAGCAGAACAAGCTCGAAACAGCATCAAGGATAGAAACACGGACCTGTAAAATCCTTTTTACGCTCATTTAATATTTTTATTTTAAAATTTTATTCGCTGAAACAAACGGAGCGGTCAAGAAAAGAGCCTGTCAAAGTTCATTAATCGTCGTATACTGCCAACAAGATTTGCTGCAGTAGTCCCTCATAAGTTCTATCAACAATCCAAAAAAATAATTTCCCTCTAAACTAGGAAACCCCCTTAAAGGGTACACAAAAAAGAAAACCAAGACAACTGGGGAAAGCAAGACACACAACACCAAATTCTATGCTCCCAAAACATCAACAAATCTTTTCATTCACCGCACAAGTAGTAATTTTCCGTCCTATTATGCAGGCTCTGATATCCCTCTGAGTCTTGAGAATAAACCCAGCAGCATCAAGACTCTTGGACTGGAAAGTCCTCCCATTCGTCTCTCCCCAAACGGGATACACTGAGAGCTTCCCCAACCCAAGTCTCTAAACCAGAGACTCAACTACTTGTTCTTAATTTCAAAAGTACATAAATAGAGTATTACTCAACATTCCTCTTCCTAGACACCCATTGATGGGTACCGAGCGTTGATTCATTATATCTATATCGAAATCTCTATTTCTATATCAAATTTAAACAAAAAAAAAAAAAAAAGAAAAAAAAAAAAAAACCACTGGATCCAATTTCCTGCAAAAGCTCAAATTATGAACTATTAGATGTTTATGACCAATACATAGTTCTCTTTTTGATCAGCTATGAACTATATATAGTTGATCTCATTTTGAAGGTCTCATGAATATCGATGTTCTTACTAATACAATTTTGTAATAGAAAATGATAGTTACAATTGCTGTCACAAAAAATAAATTGAAAAGCAAAAATAGAGATGAATCTCTATTTTTCAGAAAGTCACCAAATATAGAGATCCAAAATCAAGTATCTTTGCCAGAGACTCATTCTTAGAGCTCAGATAGAGTAAGTGCACACTTTACTTGAAGATAGAGAGTGTGGTTGGAGATGTTATGAGACAGCGAAACACAACTCTGAAAACCGGAGAATGAACATGTGTCTAACCTCATCCTCCAATAATATTTTAGCGTCGTTGGTTATGTACAAGTGTCTTGTCTTGACACTCTTAATACCTAATCATAGAGTACAAGTACATTAGTTATTTGTTTATTTCTGCTTTTCAAAAAGAAAATAATAAGTTTCTGAAAACTCATGGTTTTCACTAATGGTGTCAGTGAAAACAGAGATTTGGAATTCAGAAACAACTTTGGGGGGCTCCTTGAAATGTGAATCTCCGAAAAGTTTCCAAAACTAGGTTGGCAACTAATTTGTTTGCATACTTTTCAAAACTGAAAACACAAAGTGAAGTTTAAGAAGATAAGTTAACTACCGAGCTAGATATCGCAAGAGACTCAGGAAGGCTATTTATGAATGAATTCTAATGGCATGCAACTATGCAAATTTAATCAGGTCCTGGACCTCAGAATGGAACAAGGTCAACCAACAAAGCCTATAACTTAGTCGGGACATTAACCGGGGATGTGAAATCCAGCTCACGCATAATTAATTCAACCAGTAAATGATTCATCATGATAATTAGACCAGGCAGAGACAGACCTAAGATTCTAACTTAGAAGCAAAATATCTATATTAACCAAAATTCAGAAGAAAATATGTAACTACGACGTAACTACTAAAGTGAATACCTCAGTATAAGCACACAAAACTGAGGAGGCCGAAGAAATATCTTCCATGCTAAAATCATCGGAGGGGTTCAACTTCTCCCCCCTTTTCGTCCAACCAATTCAGTCCAATTTGGGTCATTGTGGGGCCATACTGACTAGGGCTATCAAATGGCTCGAACGAGCCGAACAGAACAATGTGTGGTTGAAATTTGTTTCAAAATTTACAGAGCTTTAAATTGTGGTCCAGCCTCTATTTCTCCTCCAGGTGAGCCAATCTCAAATCCATCATGAGCCAAACTTGATTGCTTGAATTTTTTCATTATGCATACTTATCAACCCGAATTAGTAGTAGATTGTCTAAACTTAGTTTGTAAGCTCCACGAACTTAGTTTGTAAGCTCAACGAGCTTCAAAAAGACATGTTAAGCTTGGGTTATCGTGTACAGACTATAGAGAAAGATGGAGATAGAGCTGAAACTTGGATGATATTCACGCAGGTTACTGTATGACGATATTAATTACATCTAGGGTTGTAACCAAAGAACGGGTTTAAATGCACATTTGATTATAACTGCAAACCATATCGATATTATAATTGTGATCTTGTGGATCCACGTTGTCTTCTGACCTAGCTTGATGCTACACTATTTGGTTTGTTCGCTTCTCTACAGCCCAAGCTATGATTCTTTGCATATACTAAATGAACTTCAAATAGTTCTACTAAATAACCTTTAGCCTTCCAAAAAATAATGGTAGGCTTACATAGAATGGCTGAAGTAACCTAAGGGGAGGGTTCCTATATGACAAGGTGCTCCTAATCTCCCTTTCGATATCGAAACTTAAAATCCAATGGTTTGAGGTTTACTCTCTGTTTGTCTTGGGGGAAAAACATTTTATGGAAAACCTTTTGTGTGGTGAACTTTCTTTACTGGTGTTTGGTTTGATTGAAAACAATTTATAGGTGTTTGGTTTGATTGAAAACAATTTCTGAAAAAAACATTTTCTATTATTTGGTTGACACAGAAAATCACTACTGAACAAACTAACCAAAAACACACCCTTGTAAAAATGAAAACTGTACCCTGTCCTATAGAAATGATCAAAAGTATTCGTGCCCATGCAAATGACAGGAATACCCTTGTATATGTAAAATCTTTGAGATACGCATATGGTAGACAACTCAAAAGTAATAGTAAGTAAACTTAAACTAAAAAAGAGGAACACAATTTGCATTAGAGGACAACCATGACAAATCCACAAGCATGAAACATCACAAACTATTGCAGAAGTTTTGAAAGAGCCGGCATTGTCAAACGCTACAGCCTACAAGAGAAGAGTGTCTACCAAACAAACACAACTCATTTCTCAAAAAAAAAAAAAAATAGCTCATATCGGCCACCAAACAAACACAACTCAATTCCGAAATGGGAAATGAGAAACAGAACCGAGGGATGAGCCATTACAAAAGAAAGAAGACAAACAGAAGTGTCCCATTGGAATCCCTCCAAAGAACTCCAGTAGAGAACGAAACAAGATCCTATTAGATAATCAGGTTGGTAACCAAAGCCCACTGGCGTAGGATAACAACTTTTGGCTGAAGAGAGTTAAAAAAAAAAAAAGTAAACAAAAACACTAATGAATCAAGAGAAAGCATAAGTTTTTTGCAGTGGAAGCATTTCATCGAACGCGTAAAATGCAAGCCTTTCCTTCGCAGTTCTTCCATCCCTAGTCTGTTTATGGAAATACCCCAATCACTATGCTTTGTGAAATCAAAAATATGTAAGAACCCCTCTCCGATCCTTCAATCAAACTCAAATCAAAGCCCTAAACCTCCCAAATTGCTAAACACGTTCAATTGATTTGGAAAACATACCATGAGGCTGGAATGTCCGGGTGAGATCGATGCTTGGAGGAAAATGTTTTCCAGCGTTCATACAAGGAAATCAATTGCCATCTCAAAAGCTTCATTTTCCATTCTTTTTCTGTTGACTTTGATAAGACCACTTTGATAAGACGAAAATATTTACAGGTAGCATTCCCTGTATGCCTTTATTGTGTTTAATTAGACACTATTGTTATCATTATAGTACTTCACATTGAATTATTAATTCACAGAAAAATATGATAAAAACTTATATTTCGGTCATCGGATTGATTCAATAAATTACTTAGTACAAAAGCAAAGGCCGTAATTCAATGGATCCAGCTAAGATTGGCAATTGGAAAATGTTTGAGGAAATCTAATAATTCTCCCAATTTGGAATTTGCAACACAATCAAGAGCAATATCTCCCAGAGGTGCACGTATGAGAGCCAATTGGCTTTAATGGGGAAGGATTTGACTTGGCAAAGAAGTGTAAAAGGACCAACATTTGGAAGGAATTGGCACGTGAATAATCTGGGTCCAAATCTAGCTAATTGGAAAGTCCTTGTTAAAGGAAAATTCTCCTTCTTAAGGAGAGTACGGCCTTGTTTGATAACACAGATTCAACACTTAAAACTGAATCAATTAAGTAATAAGTCATTAAGTAGGTTTGATAACCACATTTTATGTTACTTAACAGATTAAGTACCAAGTCATTTTAGTTTGACATTTTCTGTTTTTATCATTTGAGATCTTTACATATTTTAGGTTTGCGAAGGACTTGGGTGGGTAGGATTGCTCGGATTTGAGATCCTCTCTCTCTAACTCTCCAGACCCTCTCTCTCTAACCTTCTCTTTCGAGCAGCCCCCCGCTCTCCTCCCCCTCCCCCTCCCCCTAGGGTTTTCTACACCCAGGGCGGCGGCGGGATGGGGAGGTTTTGTCTCAGATCTAGCCTTCTAGGAGCTATACTCTCCCCTCCATCTTTTTCCCTTCTTTCACCTACCTCTGCTGTCCGTTATCGAATCTGCTCGGTCCCGTCTTCCTCACCCAAGATCTATTCTGAGCTTTGGTGGGCGAGGGCTGGTGGGTTGTGGTGGTTCTCGATGGTGGCCGGAGAGCAGCGGTGGGTTTCGGACAAGTATGGGTTCTGGCTGGGCTTTAGTCGGCGATGGAGGCCTACCTCGTTCTGATTCTGGTGAGGATTCTCTTTCTCGTACTCGGTTTGCCGGAGTTTGGATCTGTAGAACTTTGCCTCTGCCGCTACGCGTCTTGTGGCGCGTCTGCGTGTTTTACGGGTTGGGGCTTTTGGCGGCTGGGTTTGTGGCGGCGATTTCTACCGGGATTTTCCTGTTTTTGTTTTATTGTTGTTTTTGTCTATCTCTTTTTTGTGAGATTGGTATTCCCTTAGTGGAATTTTCAGTACCCTTTTCGGGTTTATTTGTGAGCCGGGTGTTGTCCCCGGAGTATGCCTACCCACCCCGTATAGATAACCCGATAGTTGTGGATCTTCTTTCCCAACCGAGGGCTCTGATTGGTGGTATGTAGCCCTCAGGGCATTTTCTTTGATCAAAAAAAAAAAAAAAAAAAAGATTAAGTACCACTTAAAATGTAGGCTAAAAAATTGATAAAAATTAAGTAGCTTTGAGCTACTTAATTCTGGCTGAATTCCTATGTGCTTACAATCAACCATCACACCTTCGCCGCCGCTGTCACCACCACAACCACCACCACCACAACCACCACCATTGCACTGCCGCCACCGCCATGCCGCTACCACCACAACCACCACCATTACACCGCCACTGCCGCCATGCAGCTACCACCACAACTACCACCACCACCACTGCCACACCGCCACCACCACCACAACCACAAGCACCACCACCACCACCACCACACCACAACCACCACCACCATTGCACCGTTGGCTACCACCACTACCACCACCACCACCATTGCACTGCCGCCATGCCGCTGCCACCACACCGCCACCACCACCACAACCACCCCCACCACCATTTCACCGGTGGCTACCACCATTGCACTGCCGCCATGCCGCTACCACCACCACTGCCACACCGCCACCACCACCACACCACAACCACCACCATTGCACCGGTGGCTACCACCAGAACCACCACCACCACCACCATTGCACTGTCACCATGCCGCTGCCACCACCACTGCCACACCGCCACCACCACCATTGCACCGGTGGCTACCACCACAACCACCACCACCACCATTGCACTGTCGCCATGCTGCTACCAGCCTACCACCGCAACTACCACCACCATCACTGCCACACTGCCACCACCACTATCACCGTTACCCATATACCACCACTACTATTGTCATTCCACCGCCATCACTTCACCACCACCACTAGCATTCCACCCTGCCCACCACAACCACTACCACGCCATAACCATCACACTACCACCACTACACCACCAACATTGCACCACTATTACTCTACTGCCACCACAACTCACCATCATTCCACCACCACCATTACTCCACTGCCACCGCCACCTCGCCACCACCCTCACCACCTCCTAATCACCACTCCACCACTACCACAAATACATGATGACCATTAATAAAATTAAGAGACAATTAAAAACCAAAAAAAAATATTTTAATTCAGTGCTTAATTTGTTTTATCAAACAGCTTTTCAGCTTAAAAAATTCAGCATTTAGTTTTCAGTACTTAATTTTCAGCTTTCAATTTTCAGTTTATCAAACATAGCCTACATCTTGATGTTATAAATGAAGGACTTCAGCTTGGATTCTAATCGAGATGATTTGCAAGCTTTTTATTTTTATGGATTCTAATCCAATGTTTAATGCATTTTTATCTATGAGCGGCTAGATTTCTAGACTTGAGTTAAGGATGAAACCTCATGTTTTGTAGTAATTATTTACGTACTATTTATTTATTCTTTGGATGTTTAATTTAATTGAATAATCATTATTATCTCATCATAATTAAGTTACTAATTTTGGATATGGATTCAATCATGTTTTTGCTAATTATTTAGCCCTATTATGCAGCTTTCGATTTCAAGCACTGGATATCTTTTGTGATTTGTTTTCGAATGGACACATTTGATTTTTTTGGTCTTGAACATTAAGGCAAGGAAGAGCGTACATAAGTCGTTGTCTAAAAGATCTTAACGATAATATTTTCCACGGTAATAGAGTTTAGCCACCAAATTACTGAGAAGAAAAGTAGGAAAATAAATTAGAGTTTGTTAGTAATTCTTACGAGTACATGAGTGAATTCTGAAACCGTAGTCACTTTTCCAATTATCAGTTTCGTTTCGTAGTTAACTTATTTATTTGTTTTCATAATTGCTTATTTGGTTTATACTCCCTCCGTTCCTTTTTAAGTGTTGAACTTTCCATTTTGGGTGGTCTCTAAATAAGTGTGTGGTTTGAAAAGTTAATGGGTAAAAGTTTGTACAATTATCATTTTGCCCTTTTGAAAAGTAAGTGGGTAAAGAGTTAACGGGTAAAAGTGAAAGACAATTTTGGAAAATAGATGTAAAAGTTGATGTGAAAAAGTGTAAAGTGGAGGAAAAAGTTGATGTGAAAGATGTAATGATGATGTTTTTTTAATAAGTTGGATTTACGAAGTAACACATTTAAAAAGGGACGGAGGGAGTAGTTAAAAAAAAAAAAATCAATCACGGCTTCTTTACTAAGAAACTCAGACGACAGCTGGTTTCCTTTTCTTCTTGGCAAAAGTCATCCCGCTCTCTGTGCTAACATCTGGAGTTTTGGGAGAGGTGTGAGCATAATATTTTGTATTTTCTTATAGAAAAACTCAATAAGGTTTCACCAAGAGGGAAGAAGATGCTACATTAAGCATCAAACAACCCAAGGAACCAAAACAAAGAAACAAGAAACGAAACAGAAACAAGAAGCAGATAATGATATATATCCAGACACATCCATTAGGTCTTGTTAGAGACTACCGGCCATCCCCATTTTGATTACCTTAAATTTGGTAATGCGAATCTAGAGTCAAATGGACCATGAAAAGCCACACATAGGTTAGAAACTGCCCTCCGGTGCCCAGCTGCTCTGCATGACACTTTCCCTCGGAATAATGTGCTATGTAGGAGAGCACATCAACCCATGCTTGAAACAGCAGCTCCCATCTGTTATTACCACCCATGTCTAATTGTTGTCGGTCAAACAACATGAGCTTATCAGCAACTCGATACCCTTCTAGCAACAAGAAAATTGGCCCGTCTCTGTTTTCCTGCGCAGTTATGACGTCTAACTCTTCTAGCTGCCTGTAAACTTGTGGTCCAGGACCGTTCGGTGATTCCCAGTACTGAGTATACAGTTGAATTGAAGCCGCACATGCTTTTCGGTAACTAGTGAGTTCGGTTGTCGCTACTGATGAGACAGTGGAAGGATGAACTGTCAGCAAGTATAGCATGTAGTCAGAAAGGAACTTGGCGTCTTTAAGCGCGACTGGGGGTTTATCTACAATTTCAAAGCAAAAATGTGTGGCAAAATGCCAAATGAAAATCCACTTCTCAAATGCATTCTGGATATATGCCTCGAGTTCGGTCCCTTTCATTTTTGATGACACACCCGGACTAATGAGAGTCTGGAAACTATTGCTTTCACCCTCGGATCGTTCTTCTGCTAATCTTCTTCTCACTTCGTTGAAAATACGACTCTGGCGCATGTGATGAGAACGGTCATCAGAAGAAACATACATAATACAGCGGTAGTGGTCCCATAGTTCCTTTAGTTCCAAAAAGTCAAGCAGCCGCTTAAACCAGATGCTTGATTGTGAATCAGAATAACAATACCTCAACATATCGAACTGACCAATGAAATTGGGCTTTGGACTCAGAATTCCTTTTATTAGTTTTGTAAAAATGCAAGGCCCTCGAATGATGGCCTCTAAAAGTCTCCATTTCTGTCCTTCCAGAAAACCCACTTGAACAATGGTCTGATTCGATATAAGGGATTCCAAAAAGCCCAATACCTCGAAGATAAGAGCTGCAATGATTAAACCATAGGTAATGCACACATCCGGCTGCTGAAATCCATGCTTATTGACGTTAACAAAAAAGCCAGTGGCGAAAATGATTGAAGCTAGGCTTACTATTCGAACAATCCAACCCCAAAAGGTGCACGTCAAGGCAGTTTTACTGTAAAAAAGATCGTGTGCAAAACTCAACTCCATGTCCATCATATTGAAGGCATATCTAATATTCATATCCGCGAAAGGCATTCCCTCATCGACTCTATCTCCATACAAGAAAATAGCACCAACGTAAAGGCCTTTGTACTTGTTGAAAGATTGATAAGCCGCGCACAAAGTTTTCACATCATTTTCTCTGGAATGGACAACTAGCTGAGAGGCCCTGTCAATTGGGTGATCAAATTCAAATACTAACTCACCACGTCTATTTGCCAGAATAATACTGGGGTCCACTTCCGCTTCATTGAGAGTGGAGCTCCTCAATTCTTTCATGCACCCCCATTTAAGTGCAAAAATTTTCACTGTTCCAATGATGAACAAAATGGTGGACAGACAATGAAATTCTCTCTCTGTGGAAGCTAGGATGCATATAATAAAGGCTGTCACTTCATGATACACAAATCTGAGTATATGACTCAGCCAAAGCTTGTTGTCTGCCAAACAGAATGCCGTCATTTTACTGTGACTCCTGAGGTGTAAAAGAATGAAAGGGGGCCACAAGGCCAACAGATACTTCTCTTTAGCACTGAATTGGCTTGCGTTTAGACTCATGTATACATGAAAAAAGCGTCCCAGAGAAAAAATTGCTGCAAAATCTGCTGCCATATTAGCAGCAAGCCACATTAAATCTGCTGCCATACTAGTGGCAAGCCACATAATTCTTTTCACGGGCTGGAAGGAGATCTGTTTACGTTGGTATGTCCAGAAGATGAGAAGAAATATCCTCAGGAGTGTCCTTATTATGTTGAAGACATGTTGATCCCCATCATCAATTGATCTCTTGATATCTGCCATGGTATAGGAGGGAGTTTGTGGCTGCAATATCAGTGAGAAAATTGGGTTAGAAAGTTAATCACACATTAAATAGGAGAACGAGGTTTCCTGAAAACTTGAAGATGGTGAATAAAATTTACTACACAACCCATAGAGAAAGAAAAGGGCATCATATTACAATAGTAAAACAGGGAACTGGGGTTTTTATGTCGAGAGAGACGCAATGAGAAGAAGGAAAGAGGTAAACAAAAGGGCTTAGGATGCATCCCTATAAATCCATTAATTCATTGAGAACATAATCTTCACCTCACCTTTTATGTTAGCCACAATATGGTAGATGTTAATTGCCAATAAAAAAAAAAAAAAAATTGGTAGATGTTAAACCAATGCCTTTGTGTTTTACCTTTCGTATTTGCGCTAAAAATATTATGTTTGTTAATGAGCAAGATGTTTATGTTTTGTGTGGGGCTTATATGTCTGCGTGTTGTCTAGACAAGCCCTGGTGTAAAATAGGACCAAAGTTGTTAGTATAAATAATTCATGTCAGAAATACCCCAGAGGGGAATGCTGGTATCCCCCTCTCGTCTGTAGGGTACCATATATCTTGGACTTGTACCATAAGAACACATAACACTAACCACACGAAGGTGAAGCAAAAAATCACGAATGAGGTAACAAAATCCACAAAATGACGTAACAAAATAATAGCATAAAATGATATAACATTTACCAGACGAAAGCGTAACATTTTCCTTATATCATGCATAATATTTTGTCAAAATGGCATAACATTTTCAAAATCAACTTTTTAACGGTGTCCCCCATCATATATTCACCACAAAATAGTATGACATTCACCCTGAAAAACCATAACACGTTATGTTTTGGTCACTCCATGAGAGCGGGGATACCTTAAAGTTTTCCTACTCTACAATATACGAATGAGAAGAAGAAAAGATCCATGCTTCTCATTACTTTGTGCATGTCCTTTTGACAACTTAGCGCCAATAAATTTGCTGGCTTGGTTCTTGATTATTCCTTCGTTAATTCGGAGTTAAGGCGAATCACAAGCCAACATAGTGGTATCAGAGCCTGGTTCATCAGATTAGGCTAAACAAACCACAGTGAAGCAAGTGAAGATGACAAGTTCTAGGAATTAAGGTTTGGGATACCAACGACCTCCATGTCCACAATTTGATGGTGATACTTATGATCGGAGAGCCCACAATACTTTGTTTTAATGCCACGGCACTGTTTATGGGCAACACAGACCTCGTGTAGAACCCACGTTTTTCAAAACCAGCTACTTCCTATACACCGCCTTCACCCAATCTGCCATTCCCTCCCTCATCAAGAAATTCCTCTTCGAACCCACAATCTATTCATTCACATAGAGGAGACAGCATCTACAGATATCGATTAAATTAAAAAATAAAATAGACGCAAACATCTTTCAAATTGTATCTCTTTTCAAATTTGGCGGTAGCATTTTCAATTTCATCCCCTTCTCCTGTCTAAACAATAGTAATGGTTTAGATCCAGTAGAAATTGAGCAATGGGTGTGGTTCCGTGCTTATTCAAAGACCAAAGAAAGTAGGGAGCTGCTACCATATCCCCCACCTTGTCTGGGGATATTGTGTCCCCCATATAACATTAAACCACTAATTGGCATAACATTAACCATAAGAAGGCATAACATGTTATGTCACCAATTACATATGAGGAAAATTAATACCTTTATGGGCTATGGCAAGATCCAATTTCAATTCTAATGCAAGGTCAAACCCGATAAGT
Organism: Vaccinium myrtillus; assembly: GCA_016920895.1. Lineage (NCBI taxonomy): Eukaryota > Viridiplantae > Streptophyta > Magnoliopsida > Ericales > Ericaceae > Vaccinium > Vaccinium myrtillus. The sequence continues at coordinate 232,597 of JADGMU010000145.1, read as the reverse complement.
CAAAAACTCAAAGCCTATTCAAATCTCCGTATTTGGTCCCCTATTTAAAAAAATACAAAAATTTGAAAGGGAGTGTTTTTTTTTTAGGACTACCCAAAAGTGTTACCACCAAAGGCAAAATCAAATGAACACAACTTATTGAATTGAGAATATAAGTTGACTGTGGAGTTGACTCCATTCACTACAAAGCTCAATACTTCCGTTCCGTTCGTGTCTCAGAATGCATATTACAAGCCTCGATATAAAATATGGACATGATTCATTTGCAAAATAACTTACACGAGCTTAAGAGTTTACAACCTCCGCAAAAAGAATACTTCAAGTTCATACACCTAACAACTCGAAATTACTATAGACAATCTAAAAAAACATAGCTTAACATAGGCTTTCTCGAGTCATAAAGTTCTCCTCGTCTCCTGAAAATGTTCGATTATACAATGTGAGTTGAAACTCAATGGGAAACGTGCTAAAGGCAAAGTTAAGAGAACGCAAGCAAAATGCACTATACATAAAAATACAACCTATTTTTTTCCTTCTTTTCTTTAAAACAAGTCGGATTTTAAACGAGTATATCCATCATTCTAAGATAACTTACTTTTTTAACACGGATAAAAGAGAAGAATAAGAAATTAGCTAGTACTAGCATTTATGTCTCAAACATCAAGCCAACATCAAGCAAAAATAAACAAAACAATCAAATACAATAAAACTCCAAACTTTCAAATACAGGGCCACAGCCACAGCCACAGCCAAACCCAACTTAAGTGTATCTCAAATAACCCAAAAAAAACACAAGAGTTGTGCCATAATGATAATCAAACCAAATTTAAGCTTATCTCAAATAACCAAAATCACAGCCGGGAACTATCCTAAGATGCATTTCAATCCAAATCTCACAGCCCGTTTCTCGGCTTACTAATCCAAAGGCATAAGGAGACCTACCCAGTGCGGGTTTCTAGACTTCCAACGTTTGTGATCCCTATGGACCACCACTATGCTCACAATACTACAACTCCAAAATCAACCAATCAACTGTATCAAACTCATAATCCGAGTATATAAACCAAATATACTCAACTCATAAACCGAATGTCCAAACCAAATCTAATCAACTCATAATCCGTATGTCCAAACCAAATATAATCAAATCAACATTTTAAGGAGAATCATATAAAATAAACATAGTCCCAATAAAACCACAATCTAGAAACCGCTTAGACAATAACAAAATTATCATCAAGTCACAATACATTAATAAGAAAGCAAAAATAAGTTCAATCATCATATACCAAACATCTTATATGCATTAACAATGACCCAAATATCACATCTTCATCCGCTTAAGCATACTACTCTTTAAACAAGCCCAACGTACTAAAATCACATAACGGGGTAAATAACCATCAAATACCTTAAATCAATCATCGAAGGTAGAACCCATGAAAAATACATAGCATTAATATATCATATCTACCTGGAACACATATTAGGGTTTATTCAACATTGGGGGAAAACACTATAAATAACAAATTCTAGGTGTATCTCACTATAATTTCCCATATCTAAGCATTTAGCAAGAATCCTACCTCAAAAGAGCGAAAAATCTCCAAGTTTTCCAGATTGAGATTTTGTTGGAACCAAAACGTAGCCTTCTCCACGTAAATTGCTTTTCCTCTTTGCCTTTTTCTGAGAATCGCGATGCTTGGCCTTCAATTTCGAAGTTGAACCACGAGAGTATAGTGGAGTTGGAGTTGGAGTTGGAGTAGGGGAGAGAGAGAGAGAGAGAGAGAGAGAGAGAGAGAAGACGCAGAAGAGAAGAAAAGAAAGAGAACGTGGGTAAATCCTCTGTTCCGTAGTGTCGTCTGTCACCTCCCTCGTCACGTTCGTAAATTCTCCTCAAGCCTATTGTTGTTTGTTGGCTTATTACTGTTCCCACTTCCCACTTCCCAGCGAAAACACAGCGGAAAATCTTTTTTTTTTTAATTTTTATTTCTAACGTACACGTGGCAGAAGGCCTTGTTCCCCTTAGGAAAACCCATGTGCCAACCAAACGACCAATTAGCTGGGGCCCATGACAACTTGCACCTTAATTACGTAGTGTATGAATAATTCCTTTTACCAGCCAATTACATGGGGAATTCTATTAACAACCTTTTTTTTTTTGACACGGAAATGGGAAGATTATATTAATGAACACCCAACGGCACTTACAAAAATAAAATTCATTACAAAGATCTTGGACAAAGCCAAACTAATCATCTTAATAGAGAACAAGAAATGCACAAGGCAATCGATCGATGTGCTCCACCCCAACCTGCATACTTGCCTGACACAAACAACAGCACTTACAAGATTCATACTTAGAATCAGCATCTCCGAAGAGACTTAGTGCTAGTTAAAGATAAAAGACAAAGAATACCCAGACGATTGGATGGACTCCAACCAAACATGCTCGCATCAATGAACTCCCAAAACTACAGATCTTCAAAGTCACCACGAGTTGCCCTGCCAGCAGCGATATCATATAGGGTAAGAACATTGTTGGCACAGATACCATTGTAAAGCAACCACGCCTGAAAGTACCCGATCTGTAGACGAAAATTCGTCCGAAGACGAAACTAACAACTCTCACAAAGCGAGAGACATAACCCTCTCAGATCAGACGACAAGTCGTTGATCTGGAGAGACATTAGAAAAAGAAATAACGAACGAAGAAAATAAATAGTACTATGACCTTCCCCTCCCACCACCATGGGTATTGAAACCCTAGGGGGGAGGGGAAGGAGGCAGAGTAATATTAGTGGTGGCTATGGTTTTCGGAGAAAAGAGAGAGAGAGAAAGCCCTTTTCTTTGTTAGGTATGGCCTGAAAACCTAGTGGGTCATGTTTTAGTCATTCTATTAACAACCTTGAAATGGCTAAATTCAATCCATTAAAAATTCAAAATAAAATTTTTAATTTTAACTCATGTTTTGTTAGGCACAAACAAAGAATTTTTCAAATTTTCCCAATCTACTCCTCTCCTTCCTAACATCTAATTACTTCCCAATCTACCCCTTTTATCAATCTAAACCTTAAAAATCCCCAAAATCAAAACCCATCGTCTTCCACCCATTGTCTTCTCCTCTCTTCACCACAAAAATGGAAGCAGCCACTTGGACGATGAAAAGACAAATCTGAGACCCCCATCATCTCCTTCCCTTCGTCTTCTTCCTCTCCTCTTCCTCCCCGTCTCTTTGTTTTTTTTGCGTTGTCTTCTGTCAAGAAGCTGGGACCAACGAAGAGATAGCAGTGCAGAGCTATGGTGGCTATGATCATAAATCCACAAAAGAGTCCCGCTCTGTCTCCTTCCCTTCGTTCATTGTCACTGCCATCACCACCACGAAATCGGCCATTCATCACTCCGTTCGATTTCGTCTGACTTAGATTTGGTGCTCTAAGATATGTATTCGAACCACGTACCTTTTTTTAATTACCATAAACCATGTACCTCTTCGTTCTCTTCACCGAATATTGTGGAATAGGAATTCCACTTTCGTGGTTAATAATCTGCTTCACAAAAGGTGTTAAACAGGATTTAAGGAAGAACCATACGAAATTGGTACAAGTAGGTGCGGACGCAGGATTTACTATTAGGGGGGTCAAGTTTCTACCGTATATTGAATATAATACTACACCAAAAGCTAAAAGGTGATCCATAAGAATCATTTGGGCAAGGTTGTAATTATTTCATGTTACTTGAGGCAAAATATAGAAAATAATGAATAGGATATGAGGCAAAATTACCAAAATCTCCAAAATTATATATACACGACAAGAGGAAATTTCAATTCAGTGGAGTCAGTTGACCTCGCTTGCCACAACATGGGTCCGCCCCCGGGTACAACAGTACAGGGCAAGAATAGCATAACGTACGATAGCCACACAATAACAACACAATTATGACGATCCACACCGTTCACTTTGTTTGTGTTAATGTTTTAATGAGTCTCACCAATTTTTTTGACTGTCGGATTTTGAAAGGCCACTCATTGCAACACAATCATGACGATCCTCACCGTTCATTTTGTACAATGGCTTTTGGGGCCTATTTTTTGGTCCCACGTGAATAATCCGAACCATTAAATGATTTCAAAATAATATTTTGTACGGCCTTGCAAAAAATCAGGTCAATTGGATATATGGGTAAACATATGGGTACAGACAAGAATACGCAGAAAATGCACCGACCGTGTTCGGGGACCCACTTTTGGGTCCCACACGAGTGATCCGACCCATTCATTATTCTTAAAATTTTTTTCCAAGGGGCCCCACAAAATTTCAGCTGAATCGGACGGTTAAAAGTGTTCGAACCGAAGTCCCACTTTTTCAAGCAAATTTTTTTTGATTGAAATGGTGGGACTTTGGTTCGAGCACTTCTAACCGTCCAATTGAGCTGAAATTTTGTAAGGTCCCTCGGAAAAATGTTCTAAGAATAATGAACGGTTCGAATCACTCGTGTGAGACCCAAAAGTGGTTCCCCGAACAAGATCGGTGCATTTTTTGGACATTTGGTTCTGTACGGGTAGTTGGGTCCCTTAATTTTGGAGGTAAAATTTAAGTTATTTGGGGTTTCTCGGCATTTTCTTCCCAGCGGTTTTTGAAAAACCCCAGGAAAGCCTTTAAATTTCGTACGGTGCCGAGAAAAGGAGAGGCGCGTTCTTTTTTCCCAATTTTCCCTCAAATATTTCACTTCCCCCCTTATTTCCCTGCTCCCCCAAAATCACAAGCCCTAGAGCTCTTTACTTCCTCTCTCGTTCTCTACACTTCTGGGCGACTGGATCTCACGCTTTGCTGCTCCTCCGCTCAGGTATGGCCTCTCTCTCTCTCTCTCCGCCCCCTCTCCCCCTGTTCTCTCTCTTTCCCCTCCTCGGTCAAAAATCAGTAGTTGAAGGTGTGAAATCCAACCATTAAGGGCAAGGTTTTTGGCTCTCTCGTGAAATCCGACCATCAAGGGTGCGAAATCCACCCATTTAGTTTGTAGCACTCTCGCCTAAGCCAATTTTTTTTTTTATGGATTTAGGGTTTTGTGATGGGTTTCAAACTGGGTAGGTTCTCGATTGGGTTTCGTTCAAGACCGGTTTCTGTCATTGCATATGCCCTCTATAACCACCTCTTGGGATTGGGTTTGTCTTTTGTCGTTCAAGACCAGTTTCTGTGGTCTTGTTCACGGAAGGCAAGTATAATGGGAGTAGTTTGAGTGTTTTGGGGCGGAACACGGTGTTTTCCACCGTGAGAGAGTTGTCGGTGGTGGGCGGCAGCGGTCTATTCCGGTTCGCGCGTGGGTATGTACATGCCAAGACTCTGTGGTTTGATCTCACCAGTGGGGATGCTACTATGGAATAAAATGTTTATGTTTTCCATTACTGATAGTACCTCTGTTTTTGTTTTTGCTTGACATCTATGATACTGATGTTTTTTTTTTTGCATCATCACACCTGTGGTTATGGTTTGTTTTGAATAATCTACAAGTAGTTTGTTTAGCATTTAACTAATTGGAAAAGAAAATTCTACTTGGCACATGTATGCATTTCTCTATTTCTTTTGATAATTCTACTTGGCACATGTATGCATTGTGCTGCTTGAATCATTTTTCTTGCATTTTTAATTGTTTTGATACTGTCAATTTCTTACCCAAGAATTTAATGGATAGTTCCAATACTTTTTTACATACAATGGTCCGTGAACTCCGCAGAATTCAACATACGACTTTAGAACTCTCTATTAAGCAATTAACTCATCTCAATCGGAACACCTATCTGCTTCCTTTTCCTTTTCCTTTTTCATCTAATATAAGAGCAACAACTTTCATCACCAAGCCTCTATCAAAAGGTTGTAGTTACTTGGCAAATTTGGAAAGGAAAGAGTAGAAAACACCTTCGTGCTTTTAAAAGTAGTAATATAGAACTCATCACTATTCAAATATTTGAATGACCTGGTGAGCAATCAATGGAGTTTCTCATCTAGCATATTATTGACTGTAAATGATAGTTAAATGATAAGGGAAGGAAACACGCGATTTCAAACATATATATGCTCTAGGTGCAATTTGCATTAATTCATTTTTGATCAATTCAAAGTTTGTTAGCTATCTCGTAATTCCAGTGTAACAAAGACAGAAGGAGATTTGGATCACTAGTAATTGATTGGTGCTTAAAAACCTATGTAAGGTCATTTTTAGACAACGTCCTTACAAAACTTTTATAAACTTGTTTGTCAAAGCATATTGTTGTGAAAGGTAAAGGATGCTTCTTTACTTTGTTTTCTTCCCTAGCTCGTTCAAGGAAAAAGAAAGATGAAGCCTATTACACATTACATACCGAGTTGAATTGTTCGATTTTCTAATGTAATACATTGAATTTCAGTGAAAACGTCGATAATCAAGTTGAACTAGTGATATACGTCGATGCAGGATATCGGGGTGATTGATTGACGAAGAAGAGCTACTGAAAGCAGCATATCTTCCGAAAATCCAATTTTTAATTGTAGAAATGTCACGTAAGTGCTTTCGTCTACTTGAGCCTTAAAAGCAGCACGTCTATCGAAAATTATCTTTTCACGTACTTATTTGTATTGATATCCTCTCTCATTATCGTTTTTGATCATTTCAGCTATTACTGACATAGACACCAGTGGCATTCATGCCTTGAAAGAGTTACATAGGAGTATCCAAAGGAGAGATGTGCACAAGAAAAGAAGAAGATCCAGTTGAGTTCTATCTAGTAGGGTGTATTATAGAAGCTGTTAATGTGGAGTAAAGGGATCTTTATCCACAAAAAAAGGTATGAATATTGTCCTGAGATTTTTTTTTTCCTTCTGTTTTTTCCCCTCTAGTCATGAGCGTATAAATTTTATGAGCCAATAGTAATGTAAAGCCTGAAGCACTTGAATTTATTTCATTTCCAGTTTTGTAATTATTCAGAATCTGAGTTGGTAAGAAGTTTTGTTACTGCTTCCTGTTGAACCAGTGCAATAATGATAGTGTGGCATCTTAATGATAGTTGTGACTGCATTTTGTTTCATCAACCAATATTAAGAGCATTTGGCAAAGTCTTTATGTTCTACTCTTTGATTATGACTTTGAGGTGAAATGATAATACTATCATAGGATGCTTCGTTGATTTTACAGCATAATCCTTGGTCTAATTGTTCTTTTTTCTTTTTACAGATCGATTACACTTTGGTGGAGTATCCTATGGTGCTACTTTCAAAGTTGGACTTTGGCTATAGATTTGCATTTTGGGAGTTTGAATACGTTTTTTTTCAATATTTACGGAGTAACCGTGCTTGGATAATCTTTTCAATTTGCGCTCTAGGAATATGGATTTAAGATGTTGCCCAGTTTTCCAAAAGATTTTAGCACCCAGTTGCTAAAATCACCATATTTCAAATCAAAAAATGAAGTGGTTTCATGTATCGTTTTTTGATTTTTTTTGCACCAAATTAAAGTACTTGAGGAGTTCTTTAATTTGGTGCGAAAAAAATTGAAAAACGATACACGGAACCACTTTATTTTTTGATTTGAAATATGGTGATTTTAGCAACTGGGTGCTAAAATCTTTTGAAAAACTATGAACCTTTATTTATGAAAGTTATGAATGAAATTATGCTTTGGAATTTCAATTTCTTATAATTGTAGTAGGTTTGCAATTGTGGATGGAATGATTGTTGATAGTGTATTGCATGGGAATGAAAATGTGAAAATTTTGTAATAGCTTTTGGGATTTCATAATTGGTGGAAAATTTGTAATAGGCAACCTTTGCCGAGTAAACAATGTTGGTCGCAATTATTATCCTCCATCTTCATCCTCTTGAGAACATATATTGACTAAATTTTACCGGGTAAAGTGCACACATTTACCGAGTAAAATTTGCTCGGTGATTAATACAACCATTTACCGAGTAAAATTTAGTCGGGGATTAGTGCAACCATTTACCGAGTAAATGCTTAGTCGGGGATTAGTGAAACCATTTACCGAGTAAATGTTTAGTCGGCTATTAGTTTGCCCATTTACCGAGTAAATGTTTAGTCGGCGATTAGTTTGCCCATTTACCGAGTAAATTTTTAGTCGGGGATTAGTATACCGTTTTACCGAGTAAAGTACTTTTTGCCGAGTAAAGCATTTTTTAGTCGGCAAATACATTCACCGAAGGTCATTCGCCGACTAACGTGCCGACTAAATAATTTAGCCGGTAATGGTTTTCAAATACATTCACCGAAAGTTTTAGTCGGCATTGGTGAAATCTGTTGTAGTGAATACAGTTGGAGGAGGGGAGTGGAGATAGGATTATTTAGTGTAGTTTGGGTGTATATATAGGAGGCATGGAGGACAAAACAGGGGTTCCATTTTCCCTCCAAAATGGGTTCCCAGGTCCTCCACGACGTCGTTTATTAGTGTTAAGGTGTCACATCGACTTTTCCGTTAGGCAAGTGATGGAAACTAATGGCATGGGCCAAATTGATAAAAATGTGTAAAGTTCGGAGGTTTAATTAACATTTAGTGAAGTTTGGAGGCTTATGGGACATTGCGGTCAAAGTTTGGAGACTTTTTTGTAGTTTTCCCTATTATTTATGTTTTGATCTATGTGGTTGATATTGTTGTCACTGGCAACAATACTACTTTTATAGCCACCCTCTTGACTTAACTTCATGCTTTGCTCTAAAAGACCATGGTGAAGTGCATTACTTTCATGGGATTCAGGTGTTCGGAGATTCAGTTGTTATGTTCCTTACTCAAAAGAAGTATGCTTTGGAGTTGCTTACTAAGGCAGGCATGCTTGATTGCATGCCTAGTTTATCTCCTTCTATTAAACCTTCTACTTCTAAGACTGCCTCTACTTCTTTTCCAGACATTAACTTTTACAGGTCCATTGTTGGCTCTTTACAATATCTCACCATCACCAAGCCAGAATTATCTCATGCTATGAATTATGTTTGTTAGTTTATGCATGCCTCAACTCAGCTTCATTTTGCTGTTGTTAAGTGTATTTTGAGGTATGTTAAGGGCTCATTGCATCAGGGTATTCAGTTTACTCCATCTTCTTTGTATCTTACTGCCTATTGTGATGCTGATTGGGCTGGAAATCAGATTGATCGTTGTTCTACTTTTGGTTTTTGTGTATTTTTGGGGGGATAATATAGTCTCTTGGAGTGCCAAGTAGCAACACAGTTGCTAGGTCAAGTACTGAAGCTAAATATAGGGCACTTGCTCAAACTATTACTGAGATAATATGGATTTAGCAACTGCTCATTGATTTGCATGTGTCTTTAGATGGTATCCCTGTTGTTTTTTGTGATAATATGTTTGCCATTGCTGGCCTCCAATCCCATTTTCCATGCTCGTACGAAGCACATTGAATTAGACTATCGTTTTGTGCGAGAAAAGATTTTGGCAAAGCAAATCTGCATTTCTCATGTCAGTTCTGAGGCTGAAAGAACAGATATCTTTACCAAGCCAGTTTCAGTAGCAAGATTTCAATTCCTAACTTCCAAACTCGTGGTAAAGTCTCTTCCCCTGAGTTTGAGGGGGGCTATTAGTAAAGCTCATTCAATGGAGTTTATTCTGTGATTTCCATTATCTTGTGTTTGGTAAGAGATCTTAGTTGTTGAGTTGTTACAGTCTGTTACACGCTCCTCTAGTTAACTGATGTAAAGTTACATTGTTAACTCTAGTTAGTGGCATCTCAGTCGATGTAATCCTCATATATAACTCTGAGGTTCCAACTATGCTTGTAACAGAAAATACATAATGAAATGTTCATTCTCCCTCTATCTCGTATCTCTTCTCTCTCTCTCTAGATTGTAGATTTCTTTGTGGATTCTTGTAATCGGAAATTCAATATCAAGAGACATATATTAAGGGAGCTCTTACATTTCCTTCTTAGACTGGTATGGTGGCAATTCTCTATTTGTTACCTTTCTCATCTGGTTAACAGGCATCGACATTGGGAACCTCTTTGGTGCTGGCGTCGTAAGGAAAAGCTGACTTGTGTCTCGGACACGAAGTGAGAACGTTGGTAAGCTTGAATGGAGCTGCTTCGCCTCCTTAATGAATGTTTCAGGCATTTCTGCTATTTCCAAACTTGTGAGAGAATGAAGTTTTTCCACGCCAATTGGAAGCACTGCAAATTTGGGGCAATAAGCGATTGTCAATGTTTGAAGATTCCTCAAAGCTCCTTCCTTTATTGTAGTCCATTGTTTGAGCATCTTACAGTGGAGTATCGATAGCTTCTTTAGCTTAAGATAACCAGTTGCATCCAATTGTATTTGTTCTCCCTCGTAGGCATTGCTCAAAGAGAGGACAACAAGATTATCCAAATCCTTCAGAGCAGAGAGGGGGTCTTGAGTTAGCATGCAATCCCACAAGTACAAATACTTAAGCGAGTGGTTCTTGCTAACCCATCCTAGCAAATTTTCAACCTGACCTCCAACTCGTAGCTTTTCAAGGTTATCCAGGGGTGTTGTTAAAATTTGAATCTTCTCCCCCGGAAAACATTTAATGGTCAAGGATCCGAGGTATATCATGTTGTCAATAGATTCAGAAAGGCTTTTAGAGTGGTGTCTTCTCACCTCACCAACCGATAACTTTTGGAGCTGAGAAAGGTGTTTTAGTTGCTCTGCAATGTCCGTTGTCAGTCTCACTCCAGCAAGTGTCAGGAGGTGGTTGAGAGCTTTGATATTCGTTTCAATGCTCACCACCTTATTGCTGAAGGATCCGGCAAGAAGGAGGTGTTTAAGCATTTTCATGACTTCAAAACCAGGTGGCAACTCTCTCACAAATGTATCCCTTACATCCAGAGTCTGCAATCTTTGCAATTTGTTAAGTGATTTTGGTAAGACTTTAAGCCTTGTGCGTCGCAACCCCAAATACTGCAATAAAACAAGAGTCCCAACAACATCTGGGAGGGTGTCATTGGGAAGCTGTTGAAGTTCCAACACGCTAAGCAGCTTGAAGTTGCAAACTGGAATTATAAAGGGAATCTGGTTCTTGCTTTTGTCGAATGCAAGAAATGAAAATAACTCACTTAGCTTTAGTTTGTCAACATCAATCGTTTTGTTGTTGCTGCTTCTATTATCAACTTGAAAAAAAAGACGATGGACTTGCTCTGGCATTGCGCGACCCCCAAGGCTAAGCACGGAAGAGACAAGGTCTTGTTCAGATCTTCTGACACCAAACTCTCTCATTGGTGTAAGGATGCGGCATGTTTCAACCTCTCCGTCTTTTCCCACTCTGGCTACTTGAATCATGTTCCTCTGGATGAGCTCGTCCAGTTGAAGATTAGTTGCCTTCTCCACTGTCATCCCATCTGGTTGGTTTACAAACCCCTCTGCAATCCACAGCCGCTGCAGCCTCTTACATGAGATCTCATACCGGGAGGGTAAAGAACAGGCATGTAGGAAGCAGCTCTTGAGCACAGGATGCAGATCGGCATAGCTTAGAGATATGAAGTCCACTTCCTTGATCATGTCACAGACTTTGCTCCATTCTTTGGTATCCATCTGTTTAGTTGAGAGAATTCCTCCAATCATTGCAATAGCGAGCGGTAGACCTTGACATGTTTGCAGAATCTCCTTGACTTCAGACTCTATCGAAGGCCAAAACGTGTTATTTTGATTTCCTAGGAAGGCACGCTTGCGGAGTAGGTGGAAGCTGTCTTGTGGAGTTAATGATGGGAGATCAAGAACATGCGTACAACCAAGAATATCTGAACGGGAGGTGAATAGTACTTTTGCTCTGCAAGCTGAAGGTAGAATATCCTTCACAAAATCCAATTCTTGTTGAGATGGAAGGTCATCCAAGACTAACAAGAACTTCTTCCCAGTTAAAAAGAGGTGGATTTTTTCCTTCATTTTTGCCTCATCCATGGCATCTATGTTCCCGGCCACTGAGATGCTTTTCAAAAGACCTCTTAGAACATCTTGCAGAAGTCTTCTTCGATTTGGAGGAACAAAGATCCAAGCATGACAATCAAAGTGATTTTGCAAGCTCTCATACACAACCTCCACGATACTGCTTTTGCCAATTCCTGCTTCTCCATTCACAGCAATAACCACTGGAGTTGGAGAGTCTTCCTCCTCCGCAGCCAGAAGCCAATCTCTCAGTTGTTTCAACTCTTCTGCCCGCCCCAACTTGCCGATAATCATCTGGATAGCCTTTCTTGAATCTTGCTCGGGCATAGATTGGGAAGCTTGTTCAACTTTAGTTAGTTGCATAGACGATGCTTCCATATTGAGTTTGTCTATTTCCTCTATCACACTCCCTGAGAATTGGCCCCATAATTGCAGGAAGTCCATCCCCAAGAGGCGATAGGGCCAACTGTTTACAAAAGTTTCATAACCAGCCCACCATAGAGTAATGTCGTTATCTGGCGGCCATAGATAATTCATTAGCTGTTCTAGAATAATATGCCAAAAAATACCCCATGTTCTCGATTGAGGGAATCGAGACAGGAACACGTGTATCTTGGCTGTCAAATTGTAATTTATTGTGAATGGCCAATGGTGAAGCAACTTAGAAAAACCCAAATACCCAATGTTCATGTTTAACAGATGCAAGTCACAAGTGACGATGATATCTTCAACCTCTGCCGCCAGAACAGCAACGCGTGAAACCCACTGCGAAATTTCCTGTCCATGGGTGACCGTCATGCGTCCTGGCACGGGGACATCTCTCTTACATTCGGCATCAGCATCGCAGGAAATTTCCTGTCCGTGGGTGATCATCTTGTGTCCTGGCACGTGGACATCTCTATTCCATTCGGCATCAGCGTCGCACGAAATTTCCTGTCCGTGGGTGATCGTCTTGTGTCCTGACTCATGGACATCTCTCTTCCATTCGGCATCTGCGATATAAGGTTGCAAGAGCTGGAATCCTCTTTCTATCTCCTTAAGGTGGAAAACTATCTCATGGTTATTTGTGGCGGTAGATAAATGCTGCAGTTTCCGAATCAGGTTGCCTACAGCAGCAGCCATTTTCTCCTTGTGTAGAGTTTACCCTCAAAAGGACGACTCTTTCCTGCCGCAAATTATGGAAGTGTTAGAAAATTACTCAAAAGTACTATTTAAAGGATTAAAATGATAATACAAGCATAGTTGAAATATAGTGAGCAAGAATGAGAAATGGAAAAAGTGTGGATAATTTTACTATCATCTTGTCACCCTTAATATTATGGATAATTTTCTATTGATTGGCGATATGACCATAAGGTAATCCTCATAGCTAGTATAACACGATACTTTTTATTTGGTTTGTTTCTTTAACACATAGCTCAAAAATTACTCTCGAATGGACATTATTGCAGTGAGCGTTTATACTCCTACAACAAATAGTTATTAATGGCGTCAAAAAAACAAAAGTTTATTAGCAGTGGCCCACGTCATATCATCGAATGAGAAAAACTGCCCGCCAAGCAAGCAAAAGAAAGGCAGCCGTACAAAATTGGGTAAATGCAGTAAATTCATCCTATAATACCAGAAACCAGGAGCTTTAAACTAAGGGTAAAACAGTAATTTACTCATGGCCCATGGACGAAAAATCGGCCCACCTCGCCCTCTTTATAAATTATTGTATGGTATGTATATTGTACACTGGATGGATTGTAATGGATTATCATAGAGTTCTAATATTAAACAATCCAATTCCCTTCAATTTAAGAAAAATATTACAATACAAACCCCTATTTGGATATTTATACATCCCTTTAAAGCACTTTGTATTTCTAACATTTTGTGTAGAAACTCGTAAATTTCTACGAATGTAACATTCCGATTTTCGTTAATGTTGTTTAAAACCTTTTCAAAATGATAGGGCAACTAGGGTTCCTTAATTTCTTCTATGCAGTAGTGGTGGCATTTGTCAGTCATACGACATTTCTAGGCCGTATTGGACTCCTGGTGTTTTGAATACCATTTCTAGGCCGTATTCGACACCTGGTGTTTTGAATACCGGGGCATGTATTACCATGAGCACAAAAACGCTCAATTGATAAATCCTACATGATACAGGAAAGCGTATTGAAAAAGTAAGAATAACACAAAAACTAACTCACAGACTCTCAGTTTAGAGAAAACACTCAGTTTTTTTTTCTTTATTCAAATTCAACCAAATCACCATGCTTATTTGTAGCTGAGGAGACCCTAAACATACTAGGAAATAAAATAACAAAAGCAAATTCTTGTCGATCAAGCCTGGACTAAGGAAATTATCTAATTAGAAAGAGATCAGTAAAACGGGAAATTTTATCTTAAAAATTACCAAAATTTAAGATATGTCCTAGACTCAATTATGAGTTTATGACCTACAAAGAATTAGAGGACTACTAGCTACTTCTTGAATTTTTTTTTTTTGATCGGCAAAAAATTTTATTAAGAAAAACTTGACAAATGGTACATCAAGTTGGGGGAGAGGGGAGGGAAATCCAACCAATGGTTTGAAAAAACACCTAAAAGCCAAGCCCAATCCTAAAAATCCTAAACAAGCCAAATGTTATTGATCCCATCCATCTGTGATGCTCATGCATTCTTTAAATATTTGGCTCCTGATGCTTGCGAGTCGTACGTCCATCATAATATTGATCCCATCCATCTGTGATGCTCTTAGAGTGTTTGGAGATCCCAAATGTTATTGGTTCCACGACCTCCTTCGAATTAGCCACATCTTCCACTTTGTCCCATTGAGTTTCTGCTACCTCCTCAGTATTTGCCACTTCTTCGCAATCAGAGTCCTCAATTGAATCATCATCTACCGTGTCCCACCTAGTATCAGCCTTTCCTTTTCTATTTTCCACGTAAACAATGGGAGTCATCTGGTTTTCGTTCTCTGCTACTCCTTAGATTCAACTAGCTACTTCTTGTTGACCAAGTAAATTTTAATGGAAATTAAATAAACTAAATTACAAGACTTCCTAATAAATAAGTATAATCAAAATATTAAAATATAAATAAACTATTTCCTAGACTTAATAATATTTACTAAAATCCCCATCTACATCACTACCCTTACCCATAATTTACATATAGCAAGATATATAGTGAGATTAAAGCAAAGAGCAATAAATTTCAGTAAATAACATTTAACCTCTACAACAATATTCTTGTGGAAACTTTATATCCATCTCAAAATCAATTGGCAATGAGTGGAGAGATCCCAACATATATTAAGTGATCACCCATTCCACTTTTAAGCAATGTGAGACTTTTGTTCCTTAACATCTCCCCCCACATGCAGCCGCATTTGAAGTCTGTCACATGTGGCCACTTTTTGGATCCTATTATCGTGCAGCCTTTTTACTGGTTTATCATCGTGGGGTGTGGATTGTGAAATTTTTCTTTTTAAATGTGGAGTGGATTGGGCCCCGCTCTGATACCATGTGAAAACTTTATGTCCATCTCAAAATCAATTGACATATATTAAATAAATAGTCACCCATTCTACTCGTAAGCAATGTGAGACTTTTGTTCCCTAACAATTCTAAGAGCTTAACTTCCAAATCATTTGCACCCTCAACCACCAAACTATGGTCATAGCATAATCCAAGCTCATTGCTTGTCCTACCTCTAGGGTCCAAATAAATCAACTATGTTAACTTCATAGTCAGATGCAATATCCTTCCCCAACTCTGCTCAAACCTCTAAGGAACACCCCTATTCCTTGGTATATAAACACATACCGTGCATTTCCAACCATATCCCCAAACCTTGTCATCGAAGTTAATCAAACCACACCATATCTAGGGTTCCGTACGCAAGTTTCCTAGGCGTTGCATTTTTCTCATAAACACCGAACCCCCAAGTCAACCATGATCAGATATTTCATAGTTGATCCATTTCCTGATTGAATTCAACATTGATTATTTCTAGGATCTGAAGATCACAAGTGAATGAAGGCCTTGGATTCTTAACTCGCATGATCTACTGATTAGTCCCACGAGAGTCTTGTTACATTACGATGAGCCTACGATCATAAGTGGTCCTAGGGTTCCAGTCTCTAATCCAAGGAACTGTTGGCATGCAAGGCCAGCCCAAGGATTTTTAGTACCCAATGCCTAATTAAAATTTTTTCCCTTCAGAGTAGACACTTAAACAATCTTTTTCAACAACTCACAATACAAGAAAGCCAATACACTCTTTTTCTTCTATAATGGATCAGTTACAAAAGTTATATTGGGTAGTTTATTGTGTGTTATATTTTTTGCCTTTAGGCCAAATAGACTTTTTTTTTCTTTTATTTAGGCCTTTTCTTAAAATCAGATTGGGCCTTTTTAGTTTTTCCTATTGAACTATATATAAAGACTCTTACACAAGACTAATAGTAAAAATTATGAGGGTGCCCCTATTTTTTGGATGCCCAACGCCCAAGCCTCTTTGGCCTTGGGTTGGGCCGGCCTTGTTGGCATGCAACAGGATATAAGGATTGTAATACTCCAGAATTGAGTACAGCTTGTATGCAAGTGTTGAAGGCACAAAGTTTAACTTGAATAACGAAGGAATTATACTCTTCCTCTTGTTCGTGCATAATATCCAAATTCCTGGCTTTGTTCCTGTCAAGCCCTTTCCTATTTCGACATCTTGATTTTTATGATGCGGTTGCTGTTTCTAACCAATATCCTACTAGCTCTTCCCCACCTAGGTTTTTTGACTTCTGGATCCGAAAATTCTCTTGAATCCAAATATTTAAAGACAAAAGCGCATGAAGTGGTCTTCCCCACTTCACCACCCCTACCACATTGTGGCTATGTGATAGATCGCGTTGCTTCCCGGCGTTTATGATTATTGGGGCCTCTGAACATCTTAAGGGTAGTGTTTAGGTGTGTTTAACACTCGATTGTTGTGGTTTTTTCATCAACCTACTAGTCATTGGATTTACTTGCCTTTGTTGGTCCCACATCATCACAGAGTTTGAAGTTTCTCTCTCAAACATTAAGGCTTTGCCTACTACCTGAGCATAAATTGCGAACTACCGCAACTTCACTTTCCTTTAAAAGCTGGGGCTAAGTCCCCTCTTGCACTGCCTTTCTTTTGACTCATCAATTGGCAAAAAGGTCGAGGCATATCGGGAATCGGGATAGCTCTTTAAAACGCTCGATATATTAGATTATGTTCAATCCTTGCTTTAAGTTGACGAACTCTTCGATCATCGCCTGCTTCACTGATGTTCGGGAATACCTCTTCCAGAAAAAGCATCTTGAATTGTGCCTAAGCCATCATGGCAGCATGGATTGGTAGGCTCGATTCCATCCCAACAATGGTAGGCCTCGCCTTGCATCTGATATGTCATTAAAGTTATGTGGTGGTTTTCTTCGATGTCCATGACTTTGAGCAGTGTCTCGATCTGTTTGAACTAGGATTCCGTTGCCATTGGATCGATTAAGCTCCGCGTAGAGGATAGGTGGTTGGCATTTGAATAGATGCTCCTATGCATTGGTTCATTAAGTCGAGGAGTGTACGGTGCTTTATATGATGGAGCCAGTATAGTCATGGTGACGATCGCTGGCGGCAATTGGGTGATCTTGCCGATTCTTGGTATTACATTGGGGATAATGTTATCATTAGCATAGGCATCGATATTGGTGTGGGGGTTGATCTTGATAGCATTGTCGTTGACGTGAGCTTCTTGACAACATTGGTTCTTGTGGCAATCATTCTATTTATAGGGTTATGGCCAGTGTTGGGGAGTTTCTAACTACTTTGTCATGAAAACAGAAAGTGGCTGATCAACAAAAAGTCATAGTTGATTATGCTAAAATTTTTATTGACATGATGCTCATACTGGCTATCATGACTGGTGTTGATCCGATAGCCATTCCGGGGTTAATTCTAAGTAGCAAAAATATTGGAGATGGCACTTCAGCTAGATAGCAAGATGGGACTTCTCTTAGCTAAAATGAAGGTCGAATATGCCGATTTTAGATGTTTTGAATGGGTTTTTTTGAATATTACTTTTGATACAGCTGCAGTTGGTAATTAGTTTTGAAAAAGTTTGGATGCTATAGACATCTATATTATTTTTGGATACATTGCTGGTGGAGTAAGTTTTTAGCTGTATTTTTTATGTTGGATATGTTCAGTAAGTTGGGGATGATTTTTTTTTTGGATTAGATTATATATTTAAGGTATTAAAATGAATATATCTTTTGATTTAAATGAACATTTTAACGACTTTGGATGGGATGAATGTATTTACAAGTTAATGAAACTTGTGAATGTATGAATGCACGTCATCAGATTATTGGGAAAAGCAGATATTTAACAAAAATTCTTTTGACGACACACAAAGTTAGTCGCCATAAGCAATCAGAAAATTTTGATAGTTTTACTATTTTGCTGATGTGGTAAAAAGTGTGATATTTTTGCAAATTCAATACGCTTTTACCAATGCTGTTGAGTGTGGCTTCAAAATGGAGGTTCGCAACATCTTTGGTTTGGACCAAGGTAGTGGTGGTCCGGACCAGCACTCGCGATACAATTTTGGAGGTCCCAGCAGTGTTCGTCCGAAGTTGGTCCAGACGAAAGTATCTTGGTCCGGACGAGACTGGACGAGCGGTCCAGGAACACTTCTATAGGTCTCAGCATTCTTGGTCCGAACGAGCGGGTCTTGGTCAGGACCAAGGCGACGTACATCAGCTTATTTAAGTGTGTTTTAATCAATTTTAGGGTTAATCTAAGCTTGTTTTGGATAGAGAAACCCAGAGAGACTGAGAGAAACATTGTGAGAAGATTGGAGATTGTAATCCATATTGATTATAGTGAATTAATTCATCCCTTCCCCCCGTGGATTAGCTACACAGCCTATGCAGTGAACCACGTAAATCTCTTTTGTTCTTGTGTGATTGGTTTTCTTGATTTCCTAGCATTCTTCATCTTTGTTGTTCTTATTTCTAGATTGATTGTGCTTACTTGAATCGTTGTGTCTTCCGCAGTATTGCACAACAAAGTGGTATCAAAGCCAAGTTAGGGTTTTAGCAGAGTACCCAGTTAGGGTTTCAATCTAAGGTTTCATTAAAGATGTCGAATACCAAGTGTGAGGTGAAGAAGTTCACCGGTAAGAATAACTTCTCTTTGTGGTAGTGGCGGATGAAGGATATTATGATCCAACAGGGTGCCTGCAGAGATGAAAGATAGTGATTGGGTTGATCTTGACGCTAAGGCAGCCAGTTCTATTCATCTAAGCGATGAAGTTATTCACAACGTGTTAGACTCGAAGGCGGCAGAGGCGATTTGAAAAAAGCTCGAGGGCTTGTACATGAGGAAGAATCTGACCAACAAGCTGTTTGTCAAGAAACAGCTGATGGATTGTAGATGAAGGAAGGTACGAATCTATTAACACATTTAAATTCCTATAATATGCTGAACTCGTAACTGGTGGGGTTTGGAGTGAAGCTTGATGAGCTGGATAAGGCTATCTTTTTGTTAGCATCGCTGCCCCCTTCATATGATCATCTGGTAACTATAGTTATGTATGGAAATGAAACTTTGTCACTTGATGAGGTTACCGGTACCTTTTTTGTCTCATGAGAAGATGAGAAGGGATGTTTATGTTGATGCAGATCATGGTCTTTTGTCTCCAAGCCGCAGTTAAGCCAAGGTAGAAGCAAGTCAAAAGAGAAGGGAGGTTCCAATTGAAAAAGGTAGCAGTCGAGAGGGAAGTCGAACAAGAAAAAAGATGTGGAGTGTCATTTTTGTCACAAGATGGGTCACTACAGAAATCAATGTGAGGATTTGAAAAATCTTCTTGCGGAGGTGACAAAGAATGGGAAGAATAAGGCGGAATTCGTTAGTGTTGCAGAGGACAAATCAGACAGTGACGTCGATGCAGATTTACTCTCTGTTTCTTCAGGTAGCAATTTTCTTTCAGAGCCATGGATTTTGAATTCTGGTTGCTCTTATCATATGTACCATAATAAGGAGTGGTTTGACAATTATAAGCCCCGCAATGGCGGTGTGGTTTTAATGGGTAATGATGCAGTCTGCAAAGACATTGGAATTGGTGCTGTGAAAATTAAGATGTTTGGAGTTGTTAGGGTTTTGGGGAATGTCAGATATGTGTTTGAACCTTTGAAGAATTTAATATCCGTGGGATCATTAGATTCAGCTGGGTGTATGTACACAGCATAAGGTGGAGCAAAGAAAATTAGCAGAGGAGCTTGGACGCTAATGAAAGACAGAAGATGGATAATTTGTACAGCTCTGATTGGGGACACAGTTGTAGGTGGAGTTGTTATCTCCACACTTGTAGAATCTAGCAATGATGACACAAGACTTTAGCATATGCGACTTGGGCATATGGGTGAGCATGGTATGTTAGAGCTTCATAAGCAAGACTTGTTGAAGGGGTCAAAACGTGCAAGATGGATTTCTGCAAGTATTGCGTGTATGAGAAGCAGCACAGAGTCAGTTTCAAGACAGGTGTTCATACAAGCAAGGAAGTCCTCGATTATGTTCATTCAGATGTCTAGAGTCCAGTAATTGTATCTTCTCATAGTGGTGCCCATTACTTTTGTTAGCTTCATTGATGACTATTCCAGAAAGGTATGGGTTTATGAAGTATAAGTCTGATGTGTTTTCTATGTTTAAGACTTGGAAAGTACAGGTTGAAACTCATAATGGGAAGAAGATGGTATTTCAGAACTGATAATGTGACAGAGTACAGGGAAAAGGAGTTCTTGGCCTTCTGCGATTGAGAGGGGATTACTCGACACTACACAGTTAAAAAGACTCCACAACAGAATGGAGTAGCAGAAAGGATGACAGAACCTTGACAGAGAAGACCAGATGTATGCGGTTGAATGCAAGGTTGCCAAAGGTATTTTGGGCAAAGGCAGTCAACACGGCATGTTTTCTCACTAACATGTCTCCTTCTTCAGCCATTGATTTCAAGATCCCACAAGAGGTTTGGTCAGGTAAACTAGTTAAGTTGTCAGATTTGAGAATCTTTGACTGCCTGACTTATGTGCATGTGCCGGATAAAGAGAGGTCGAAGCTTGATCCTAAGTCCATAAAGTGTATCTTTCTTGGGTATGAAAAGGGTGTCAAAGGATATAGGCTCTGGGATCCTGAGCACGGAAAGGGGTGATCAGTAGGGACGTTGTGTTTGGTGAGGCATTTATGTTGAATCAAAATGATGAGACAGAATCTGGGGTCCGAAGGAGAAATCTGTAGTCGAGGTAGAGCTTGAGGAGCCTGGTTCATTCAGTGATACAGGTGATGTTGATCACGACCCATAACAGCAGCAAGATGAGCCTTACACAATCGTGAAAGGAAGGAAAAAACAGATTCACAAACCTCCAGTTCGGTATCATTTTCAGGACATGGTTAGTTTCGCTTTGGTGGCTGGCAGTGGAGATCCATTCTCTTATAAAGAAGCTACAAGCAGTATTGACAATGACAAATGGCTGGTAGCAATGTTAGAAGAGATGAAGTCGCTCCACAAGAATAAAACTTGGGAATCGGTGAAATTGCCTAGGGGGAAGAAGGTCGTTGGGTGCAACTGGGTGTATAAAAAAAATGAAGCGTTGTAAAAAAAAGAGGGTGAAAAATACAAGGCTCGGTTAGTTGCTAAAGGTTATTCACAGAAGGAAGGAGTGGACTATAATGATATTTTTTCACCAATTGTGAAGCACACTTCTATCCGTGTAATTTTGGCAATTGTCGTGATGCATGACATGGAGTTAGAAGAGTTTGATGTTAAAACTACTTTCCTCCATAGAGACTTAGACGAGCAGATTTACATGCAACAACCTGAAGGCTTCAAGGAACCTGGTAAGGAGGAGCATGTGTGCTTGTTGAAGAAGTCATTGTATGACTTGAAGCAGTCTCCCAAGCAGTGGTACAAGCGCTTTGATTCGTTAATGGTGTCGTATGGTTACACGCGCTATGAGTATGACTGTTGCATATACTTTCATGTCCCTTTCAGGTCATTATATGTTGATGACATGCTGGTAGCAGCAAAAAGCAAGCAAGAAATTGGGAAGTTGAATTCGATATTGAACAGTGAATTTGACATGAAAGATCTTGGAGCTACCAAGAAAATTCTTGGAATTAAAATTCACCGTGACAGAAGAGCTGGTCAATTGAGGTTGTCTCAGAGTGGTTATTTATAAAAGGTGTTGCAGAGGTTCAACATGTAAGACTCCAAGTCCGTAAGTATCCTACTTGTGGCGCACTTCAAATTTTCTGCCAATATGAGTCATAGTTCAGAGGATGAGGTAAAGCGCATGGAGGACGTGCCTTATGTGAATGCAGTTGGGTGTGGTGTGTACGAGACCAGACATATCACATGCAATCAGTGTGGTCAGCAAGTATACGGCGAACTCGGGAAATAAGCATTAGAATGCAGTTAAATGAGTTTCAGATATCTAGCGGGCACCCGTGATCTGGGGATAGTGTTTGATCAGAAAGAGGCTTCAGAAGATGTGGTGGGCTTTGTAGATTCAGCTTATGTTAGGAATCTCGACTCCCGTAGGTCGATGACAGGGTATGCATGTATGTTTTCCTGAGGTCCCGTCTATTGGAAGTTTACTTTTCAGGACACAGTGGCTTCATCGACTACAGAGGCAAAGTACATGGCAGTGACTGAGGCAGCGAAACAGTTTGGCTTAAGGGGTTAGTTAGTGAACTTGGTTTTATGTAGGACAGTGTGTTTCTGCATTGTGACAGTCAGAGTGCAATTCACTTGGCGAAGAATCAGGTATATAGCTCAAGGACAAAGCATATTGATGTGCGGTATCACAATATTCGGGAGTGGTTAGCATCAAGTGACCTAACTTTGTTTAAGGTTCACACTGATGAGAATGCGTCTGACATGTTAACAAAGCCGGTTCCGAGGAGATGTTCGAGCGTTGCTTGGACTTGCTCCATGTTCTCCGTTGTTGATTGAGGACTTGAGGGTGGAGCACTCATACCCGTAAAGGGAGTACATTTGGGGTTACATCAAGCTTTTCTTCAGGATGGTTCAGTTTGAAGCCAAGGTGGAGAATTGTTGAATGTGGCTTCAAAATGGAGGTTCGCAGCATCTCTGGTCTGGACCAAGGTAATGGTGGTCCGGACCTGCACTCGCGATACAATTCTAGAGATCCCAGTAGTGCTCGTCCGGAGTTGGTCCAGACTTGGTCCGAGCGAGAGTATCTTGGTCCGGACGGGACTGGACGAGCGGTCCAGAAACACTTCTATAGGTCTCAGCAACCTTGGTCCGGATGAGTGGGGTCTTGGTCAGGACCAAGGTGACGTACAACAGCTTATTTAAGTGCGTTTTAATCAGTTTTAGGGTTAATCTAAACTTGTTTTGGAGAGAGAAACCCAAAAAGACTACGAGAAACATTGTGAGGATATTGGAGATTGTAATTCGTATTGACTATAGTAGATTGATTCATCAATTCCCCTCTGTGGATTAGTTACATAGCCCGTGTAGTATACCACGTAAATCTCTTGTGTTCTTGTGTGCTTGGTTTTCTTGATTAACGAGCATTCTTCATCTTTATTGTTCTTGTTTCTAGATTGATTGTGCTTACTTGAATCGTTGTGTCTTCTGCAGTATCGTGCAACAGATGCCAACTCATGTTGCCAATTCTACTCTCCTTTTGCCGAAGTAGATACCTGGCAAAATTTCATTGCCGATATGTCTACGACGACAGCATGTCGATAACAGACCTGCCAAAATCTTTTGCCGATATGTCTACTCTCCTTTTGCCAAAGTAGATATCTGGCAAAATTTCATTGCCAATATGTCTACAATGACAGCATGCCGACGCAAGGTTTGTTATCGGCAAAAACTTTTGCCAATACAAATACACCTTTCCAAACATACGACCTTGTGTCGCCACTTGTGCAATTTCTTGTAATGAATGTGTGCAACCGAGGTTGTGAATCCTGTACCTTACCAACAGGTATGTACCGTTTTAAAAGGATCTAGTACATATAGAACCTTGACTTTGTTTCAGATAACTTAACGGCATATGTACCTTCGGTTATCGATGAGTCTCGGCGGTTCATAACAACCAGTGAAGAAAAAGAGAAGAACTAGAAGGAAAGTATACAGAAGGGGAAGATCAAACCAAAACTAATCTTTCCGGCATATTGTGAACAGAGGGAAGATCAGTGGAAGATTTAGTACCTGACCAGAGGGCATGGGCCCACACTGTAATTTTCTATAATTTCACTTCCCCTATTATTTTTGTCAAGTTTCCAATAAAGTTCTCTCAACTTATTTGTTTTATTTAAAAACCCATTATCTAAATAATATACATTGTAGCAAATTTTGCATTTTAAGCCATTTCGTTTATATTATTAATGTTTACTACAAGTAAAATATAGAAAACTTTAAAACCCATGTATAATTGTCTCTAAGCTAAATTTCTCGCTACGTAACTAGGAAAGATGGAATGTCCATCTTTGGAACTGATTCCTTTGAAGATCTGGTGAAGTACTCACCTTTTAGACTGAATCTTCAAGAACTCCTCCTTCACGCTGCTTCAAAGACGATTCCTCGCATAATTTTTCTGTTGTTTTGATCGGCATGACATTTTCTTCTTAACGCCTCTTCAAAGTTGGGCCTCTTCAAATGCAGATCTGAGATGGTCGGAGTTGGAGTGTTGGACAGCTGCACTGGACATTTCAACGTTTTTAGGAGATTATCATATCATATTACCATATATTAGTTATTTTTTATTCACAAGTTTTGTCGTGCCTTTTCATTTAAGTTGTGGTTTTATTTAAGTAAATATATTGCTTGGAATATATATATATATAGGGTCCCATTCTAATCCGGACCTCCCGTTTCCGGACCTCCATGATCCAAACATTTTTTTGACGATCTGATCCGTCAAATGTGTTCAGAAGGTGTTTTCAAGGGTCTAGCGGGAAAGACTTGATCCAAGCAGTTTTCACAAAAACTTTATATTTACAGTTTTTAAGAAAAGTACTTGGATCAAGCCCTTCCCGGTATTTTTTTTTGAAGATTTCTCGCACGGACCCTTGAAAACACCTTCTGAACACATTGGACGGCTCGGATTTTCCAAAAATAATTTGCAACAAAAAAAAATCATTTTTTTTTAATTTTCGGGAGGTTTGGACTAGAAAATTTGCCTATATATATATAGGGTTAGCTTCAAATCCGGACCTCCCGTTTTCGGACCTCCATGATCCAAATATTTTTTTGACGATCCGATCCGTCCAATGTGTTCAAAAGGTGTTTTCAAGGGTCCACGCGGAAAATCTTCAAAAACAAATACTGGGAAGGGCTCGATCCAAGCAGTTTTCGCAAAACATTTATATTTACAATTTTTGCGAAAACTGCTTGGATCAAGCCCTTCCCGGTATTTTTTTTTTGAAGATTTCCCGCGTGGACCCTTGAAAAAGATCAGGGGAGATTCAGTGAATCATTTGGGTAATGTTGTAAACATTTCATGTGACTTAGGACAAGATCTAGAGAATAGAGTAGGATTTTGGGACAAAATTACTAAAATGTCCAAAATTATATGTACATGCCTGTTGGGAATTTTAATTCAGTTGACTCAATTGACCCCCTTCTACCTCCATGTGTGTCTGCCTATGATCGTACTAATAATGAATATAGACCATGTCTTGTACAGTATGTCTTGTACAGTACCCAGAACCTTGCATGCAACGCATTGGGCACCATAGGCCGTGGCTCATCCTCAAATTGGGTGAGCATGACACCTCAAGCCCAAATCAGTTTAGGCACCGTATTATGAGCCTTTCCTCCTCGGGCCAAAATTGACAGGCACGTAGTATCTCAAGACTCGGCTCCGTAGGTCAGATTCACTTGTAATATCACCATAGTTTTAAATAGCAGGCATAACGTATCGGTTGTTGCGTAGCGATTTGTGAACTCTCCGATATCGTTAGATCCCGATATATACCGCCGAAAATAAATAATGCATGTGTATCGGCCCATTTCCGTTACTACCGATATTTCCTCTTTTTAATTTTCCTCTCCCTTGGCAAATTCAAAACGCAATCATAACAAAGACAAAGGTTAAATCCCCTATCTATGTTTCTTTGTAATTGTGGTGTCCAATGGTGACGGGGCTACACAACTGGGGTAGCCCTCCATCCTCTTAATTCTTCAAACTAACCCTATGCAATATATTAACCCCAGATCTCTTTTATTGTCAGCAATAACATATGACTGCCAGCATCTTCTTTGTATTTATTGCAGTAAGGGCCCGATTGGTTATGGGTTAAGGAGGGGTATAACTTCTTTTATCCCGGTCCCACCACTTAAACCTTGGTTTGGAAAAAAATTTGGCAAAATTTTCAGCTAGAAGCAAGGATTTTATGCTATCTTACTAGGTATTTAATCCCCATACAGCTCTCACTCACAATTTGCCTTGTCCCATCCTCGTCTTAATTAAACTGTTTGACTTGGCTTAGCGTTTTTTTTTTTTTTGGGTTAAGATTTGGATATCCGATCCCGCGGGGATACCCGTTCCCTGTATTGGGACGGAGATGGTGGTTCAAAAACTTGCCGGGGGGTTTGGATGGCAATTGATATGGATTTGGGGATCGGAGACAGGGACAATGATATCCAACCCTGGGACGGAGCTAGTATTTGGCTAAGAGGGTTGTATTTTTTAATGGAAGTTCACTAATAATTGTTAATTTGGTTCGTGAAAATACAAAGCGAAAGTGAACCGTAAAATCAATCTTTCTCTTGAGTTTTATTTATAGGATTGGAACCATTTATTTATTCAACTACTATATTTCTATTGTCTATGTAAAAAATCAAGTTATTTGAGTACCGATATAAATACCATATTGACTTCCATTAGTGTAACAAAATTTTGTTTTTTCAGACCGGGGTTCCCTTCAAAGCTTGTGAATTTATTTAAAGTTGAACAGTAGATAGATTAATTAGGATGTTAGGAACAACTTTTGCATATATACAACCTAAGTTTTGCAAACAAGTAGTAAAAATGTGATTTAACCAATTTGCAGTTTACAGAACTCTTGATCGACAAAGATCCAACTGTTGGCTCGGCTTGAGGCCTACTAAACATTTGAAGATAACACATTCATGTATATATCATGATCCCAAAGATCAGAATTTGTTAAAGTTCCAAGCAAACTCTAGGCGGCTCATACTTTTGGAGATATGTGTAATATTCATTAACCTAGTAAATTGATACAGTATATACTTATGGAGATAAGTTATAACTACCTCTCTTCTAGTTGAAGCAGCATAACAGAGGAGAAAGACGGATCTGGAGAGAAATGGTGAAGAGTCGTGCCAGTACAGAGCTGCGGTAACGGGGAACTGAGTTAAAGATGGTGGTGCAGGGAACTTCCATTTTCTTCTGATCAATCTCTCTCTCTCTCTGCTTCTCAAAGTTTTAGGCGGGAAGGAGAAAAATGGGGTGGGAATTGGTGATAGTGATGATGTCGTTGATGATGGATGATGGTGGTTCCCCTTTCTGTCTATCTACTATCCTCTCTATCTCGGTCAAATCGGTGAGAGGTGAAAAGGGTGGAGACTTGGTTTTATAGGAAAATGGTTCCATCCATGTAGCCATCTGGGCTTTCGTCTAGGCTTCGAAAATAATAAAGAAAACACGGGGAAGAAGAAGCAACTAGATTGAGGAGAGAGATGAAATTCGTTGTTTATTGTTTTGCTCGAAAATTCTAAAATCAGCCAATTTGCTTTCGTTAAGGTTTAAAAAATGTATTGAAATATGTAAAAAGTGTTGGAAGATATGTTGAAAAGTGTAAAAAGTATATTGAAGTTTTTTTTTTTGTCTTCTTATTTACTTATTGTTAGTTGAGTAGACTGATAATAGAAGGACCTTTAAAAGATTGCTAAGCTACAGTCCGACCCAAGGTATTTGGAGGTCTTCGGCCCAATCTTCAAATGGGGCTTGCTAAGCTACCGTCCGGCCCAAGGTATTTGAAGGTCTTCGGCCCAATCTTCAAATGGGGCCCTATATAATTATACTCTCTCCGTCTCAAATTGTTAGTTTTTCTATCATTTTTTGGTTGTCCCAAAATAAAGAGTCAAATAAAAAAGTTAACAAAGAAAATATTTTACTTCTTTCCTTTTTCCTTTTTTGGCTGTCCCAAAATAAAGGGTCAATTCAAATACTCCCTCCGTCCGTGTTTGTTGTTCCATTTTGGGGATTCCAACTTATTAAGGGGACAAAATGATGACATAATTATGGTGCTTTTTGTGAGGCAAATTTCCCTTTTAACCCATTCTACAAATGATGGTAACTATTAATTAATATAAAAAGAAGAGTAAAAGAGTAATCTCACTCTAGTTTGTACTTTGATTTGACTACATGGACATTCTTTATGGGACTGAGAAAAGTATGTTTGTGGACTAACAAACACGGACAGAGGGAGTAGTTAACAAAGAAAACTATGTATTTTTTTTTCCTTTTTTGGTACAATTCATAAAAAGTTGAATTCGCAAAGTAGAACTAACAATTTGGGACGGAGAGAGTATAATTAACCAATAATAGTGGAATAGTTTGTGTATATAGTTATTAGTCCACACATTGAACTTTTTTTTTTTAACAACTTTGGTTTTAGTGGCATAGATGTCTCGTTGGGTTGTTTTTTTATACAGGTATACATTGTAACACCAAATTTCTACAAGAAATTATTTTTCGAAGAATCAACAAAACTCTGAGAAGAAAGTGAGGGACAAGATTCGAACTCGGACACAAAGGATAAACCACATTTAGCTTATCATTGAACAAGAAGAGCTTCTCCATCTATTATAGTATTGTAGGATGGGTTTTGGCGAAGAGGGCTACGGTTGCGATAAATTGCATGAATTGAGTGGGTTGTCATTACAACTTTAAATAATACATGTGACCTACTGAGAGCATCACTAGTGGTATACTCAAATATGGATACTCAAATATTGCCACATCACATTTTGAGTATTCATTTAATGGGTTTATAAGTTTGAGTATCTATCCTTCTACAATGGTTCATTTGTGTCCATAATCAAAAAAGTACTATTCACTCTATTTTTATTCATAAAATGGGCACAACTTTAAATTTGTACATATATTTTTTTATAATATTATTACCATTTAAAAGATATTCACAATACGTTTAAAATGAGATCAATCTTGAACATATTTTGGTAAAGATTAAAAATTGATAATTTCAATTTTTGGGAGAAAGTGCAAAAAAATTGAGTTTTGAATTAAGTATTTGAAAAATGGAGAGAGAATGTTGTTACTTTTGATACGGTGTGGTCCCCAAAATTTGGTTATTGAGGTTTGATTATTGAGAAAGATTGGTAGTTTTGAGTATCCAAATGCCAAAAGTTGAGTATTTGTTACAAATGTTGTTAACTTTGAGTATTTATCCAAATACCATTGTGAGCCTCTTTTGTGTATCAAAATACTCATCTTTGAGTATTTTGGTGTTTGAGTATACCACTAGTGATGCTCTGATATTCCAATATGTGTCTAGGTATAGCAATATATATTCAAAATTTTGATTAATTGACTCCTTCCTTACCTATTAGCGGCCAATCAATCTCCAATTGTAAAATTCTTTGTGTACGTAAGACATTCTAATCCAAAAAAGAAACTCTTATTTGGAAACCATTCGAAATTTCCATGACTTATTCCTGAAGTTTTAGGTTGGTAAAGGTAATTGTCCATCTCATTAAAAAAATCCTATTCGAATATTCTATTTGCTCTTAGTTTTTCATTGACAAGGTTCTTTCTCTCTCTCCCTCTACATTTTTTCCCATATAAAATACCAACTATAACAAGAGGGAAATAATATTTTAATATGTTATAGATTAAATGGAGTTCAATTTCTTGGAGTGATCATGACAAGAAAAGTGACATGTTCAATGGGTAATTTAGCTGCTTCTTGTTGCACTTGCCCTAAAGGCTAGGGAAAAGTACGTACAGTAATAGATTTTGAATAGGGTTTTGAGTACTATAAAACAAATATACACACGCATAAAAAGGATAGGTATAATGTACACTCTAATACTCATCCATGCGCATACATCCCACACAAAAATTTCTAAAAACGCAATTTAAATAGTTAGAAATTGTTTTATTCAGTTAGGAAAACTAAGAGCAGTTACTCCCTCCGTACCATTTTATCAAGCTCTAATTGGGAAATCAATTATTTAAGGGAACGTAATTATCACATGGTACTATGTTTTACTTTTCAATTTCTCCTCTTGATTGGATGTTAATTTCTTGGAATCCTAACTTATTTAAGGTACGTAAGAGTAAATGAAGGGTAAAATGAATATTACATTTGTTTTTTGAAAACATTTTCCAAAATAGATCGGCTATCTTTCAGATACATTCCCAAATAGAATATTGGACTAATTTTGCAGGACCATGGGAGTATATAAAGATTTTGAACATTTGTATAGATTCATATTGATAGTAATTGTTCAAGCTCGATAAAAACTCATAACATATAAATGTCATGAATTTATAAGTAAAATTACAAATTGCCATACAAAACTTATGAATTCAATACTAATGTTATAAACATTTGAATCCAAGAAATTCAAGGAGTGCATATCGTAAGCACCCATACAAGAAAGTTGAGATTCCCTAGCGGCTAGAAGCGTTGGTAAAGGTGCCTCAAAATACTACTACTATAGACCTATGAGTTCTATACCAATGCTTGTATAAGCTGGCGTCTATCCGTTGTTGTATCTCTTTACCAACACTTTATTGCAAGCGTTGGTATAACATTTATTTTACCAGCACTTTTAAAATGTTGGTGTAGACACGATTTGGCAGTGATTTTGACCGCCGATGTAGGTTTATACTTAATTAATATAGACCAACCTATAGTAACACCTTACACTCTTTTAACAGTGGCTAAAAAACACTGCTACAAGTTTTTTTTTTTTTATTTTAAAACTTGATTAATAAATTATATTAGCAACTTTCCCACCCCACATCTGTTTAAATTTTTTTTTCATAATAATTAAAAAATACCGAGAAGCAAGAGAATTCGTTCTTCATTGGAAAAACTACTAATCCATATGAAATACTACCAAAAGTAGATCAAATGCATGTTCTATAACCTTGTCTCAGCATTCAAAAGTAGATCTCTCATAATTGTGCGAAAATACTACAATCCAAAAGTACATTGCCTAAACTACAAGGAACAAAAACGATGAGTTTTTTACAAGTTTGGAGGGTTTTCTTTCATTAATAGGTGCTTCTTAATTTTTTTTTTTTATGTTGGAACTTGTGGCTGATATGGAGAGGTACTGAGAAGGTCTGATGAAAGGCCAGATGCCGAGTGGAATAGAGTAGGGCTATAAATACTCTCTATTGTAAAAACCCTAGCCGATTTTGATTATAATAAACAGACTCATTTGCTCCTGTGGAGGTACCCGATTTTGTGAAACCACGTAAATTCCTGTGTCGATTCTTTACTGTTTTCGTATTTTAATTATTGTGTGTGTGGTGATTTCTCTAACATTTTGAAACACGGGTTCTTTTGGTGGGTCACCATTTTTGTGAACCGTCCCCACAAAGAAATATTTTGCCGACTAGAAACCACAATTCCAGCGCCTGCCCAGGCCGTTAAAATATAGTCTACGGCAATGGTTTAATTGACCATTAGTATAAAAAGCGTTGGTATATCCCAGTTTTTTAGTGTGTATGGTAGCATTTTTGTAAATCTAACTCGCCTAATAATTTATATGTTCAAATAAAAAACTTATTACGTCTCGTTGTGGTTTGTTATGACTTGATTTAGTCATGTTGTTATTTATGAACAACTGAATTTTTATGTTTTCGCATGTTCATTTATGGTGAAATTATAACCTCGCATGGTCCATTAAGGTCTATTTCGCCTATGAGTAATACTAAGTTTTATGTCAAAAGATCAAATTTGTTACCTTTTATTATGGAGTTGTTACTCCTCGGATTGGTCATTTTGTGAGTCTATTTGCGAATATTTTTTGTTATTTATTTGATTTTATTTGCATTTTGGTACTCCGATAATTGGGGTTACATTACGACTTTTTTGGGGTCAAATTTTGGTCAATCATATACAGAGATGTATCAATGTAAGGAACGTGAAAATATGTTACATCTAGTTAGGGTTTCATTATGAGTTGCTATGGCCATTTTCCTATTTGTTTATGTATACTTTTAATTACACGTTAAAATTGAAGTTTTTTCCGTTCAATTATGTTATGTTATGTTATGTTATGGTACTCTTAGTCAAGTGATGTCAAATTTTGATGGCGTGTAGATTTTATGTGGAAACAAGAAAATTCAGATTGATGTACTACATTGTCGAGATTTCACTAATAAAATTTTTTGCCGATAAAAAAGAAAAAAAAAAACAAAGAAACACAAAATTTCAGTACTACATTGTTATGGTTTTCTTACGACGGGAGCCACACTAGTCCACTAAGAAATCGAAAATAAGAGTACAAGAGTCTTCTCGCAATCTCTTTGAGATTTGTGTTTTCTCTCGCATCTCTGTTTTTTCTTTGAAAACTGATAACTCTAAAATTTAACAAACTGCTAAATAAATAGGTCGGGCTCTATGGCAGAAATTACACCCCGAGGTCTAAAAATATTGTTTTCACTGCAGTCCGGTGGGGGCGCTACCCCATATAACCCCGGAATATACCACTGCTGATGGTTGTCTGCACCCCAACATTATGGTGTTTAGCATGTTGAAAAAGTACAAAAAAAAATATAAGTTTTTTGTTTTACTAAAGAAACAAGATAAGAAAAAAATGGTAGCAACAAGGGATTTTTTAAGTGAGAATTTTGAGAGCTCAAATGTTGGGGTTTTTTTTTAGAGGTACACTTGGTAGCCAAAAAAAAAAAAATCATTACTTATTAGAGATTCCAAAAACATCCCTGATAATTCAAACTCCCAACATAAATTTGAAATAACATGTTTATTTAATTAGAGTGTTGTATTAGTATGACTGAAAATATAGACACTGATAAAATGACGGTAGTTTAGCCAATTCACTTGAGTTATGTAATTAGACGTTATGTGTTTTCATAATCCGCATTGTATAGAGGGATAGCGGAGAAATATTTGGGTCTTCATGGTCTTATTTGTAAGTTTAAGTTTCAGGGATATTTTCTTGATTGAACTATTTTTGATTTGCTATATGAATAGAAAATTTGACCCAAGTAGAAATTAATTTGATATTATTTTATCGACCAAGTATACTTGCAATCATCTCGTGCATAGAACGGGTCTTACGCTAGTTTTGAATGTATTGTGATTCTAAGTTATTGAGATTTGACCCTTGAAGAAGACGCGGCGTTGAAATTGAGAGGTTTGAAGCAAATCTCCCAATTAATGACGTGGAAACCTATTCAACATACCATGCCATTCCGTCATATTAGCCGGCATAACATTCGGGCCAAAATAGCACTCCTCTTTCCTTTCTTTATTATAGAGCTAGCTACTAGGTAAACAATTAGCGTCATTAACATCTTGGGATGATCCCACAAGATAGGACTTGACATTTTCCACACGCCCTGGTGATACTACTTGACTTCTCATATACATTACATGTGGACCAAAAAATATCCATACACGTATATCCCACAGATATACGGACCTTGGGGGGGTGCTGTGCATGGGATGCACAACACCGTGCTGTGCAGCCATGGAGCGGCGGCTCCGGCCTCGTTCCGACGATCGGAGAAGTTCACTGCGTAGAGTTCGTCGAGTTCTACAAGTATACCAAAAATCAACTCGATCGGATATTTTTAAGTGCCTCATCGAAACACAAATAACTTAAAAAGAAATGGAACACAAATGGATACAAACACGGGATCAAAACCACTTTTTATGTTATTTGTGTTCCAATGAGGCACTTAAAGATATTCGATCGATTTGATTTTTGGCACACTTGTAGTACTCGACGAGTTCTACGTGGTGAACGTCTCCGATCGTCGGAAAGATGCCGGCGCGATCACGCCGTGAGGCTGCGCAGCATGGTGCTGTGCATTGGGGTGCACAGCACCCCCCCAGGTTCCCAGATATACTCATTGCTATTAAAATCTTATATATATACGTATCTTATGAATCGTATCGTCTCCTTAGGAAAATGATACGTATCTCATCTTGTATCTTTTTTTGTATAGAAATCGTACCATACGATGGCGTATCCTACGACATATATACCAAACCAAGCCTTATGTTCCAATCAATTTGGGTCGGCTACATGAATCTTTTTTCTCCATTGAGCTCTGTCAAGTGTTGCTTCATCGCTTAAACCTAGTATACTCAAATCTTTGCGTACTATCGCATCTAATGTCAATTTGGGTCTTCCCCTCGTGCGTTTCTACCCAAAGCTATGCTATCCACTCTCTTAACTACTGCATCCGTTGGTCTACGATAGACATGCCCAAACCACCTTAGCCTATTTTCTCTTAACTTCTCCTCTATAGGTGCTACACCTACCATCCGCTGGTCTACGATAGACATGCCCAACCCACCTTAGCATTTTGTCCCGTAAAGCATCGCTGGTCTTATGGCAGTTCTATAAAAATTTGCTTTCAGTTTTGTGGGTACCCTCACAGTACACCAGTAGCGCTTCTCCACTTGAGCCACTCCACTTGGATCCTATGAGTCACATTATCTGCAATCTCTCCATCTTGACTAATAATAGAGTCTAAATACCTAAAATGGTCCATCTTTGGTATCTCCTGATGTTGGATCATCACTCTTTCCTCATACACACTTCTGGTATCATTAAACTTGCAGACCATATACTCAGTTTTACTCCTACTTATCCGAAAGCCCTTAGACTCTAATGCTTCCTGCAAAATTTCTAATTTAATATTAACACCACTAGCCGTTTCATCTACAAGGACATTATCATCCGCAAACAACATACACCATGGTATATCCTATGACATATATGCGTATCCAAATTCAGTATGTGTCTTACGATTATTTAATGAGAGAAATTTAAACATTATTGTAAGAAGTGGAACCTCAAATGCATTAATTTAAGTCGTTTGAGTGACATTGAAACCATTTGAAATATATTTAACCTCAATTGAGGGTTTGAGTAGAAGAAAAACCATACTTCCATCGTGTTTTGGGAGAATATTCAGGGATTTTTTTCTGCCTTTAACTAAGGTGCTGTTTGATAAAGCTGAAAGCTATAAGCTGAAAACTAAAAACTAAAAATTAAGTGCTAAAGACTTAATGCTGAATTTGTTAAGTTGATAAGCTGTTTGATGTGTACAAGGAGCTGAAGTATTAAATTCACTAATTTTCTTACTTTGCCTCTTATACATCCACACTGGAATGCAAAAATCAAATCAATAAATGAAAAAAATGTATAGTTATCAAAATTAAAAAAATACATTGACAAGAGGGCTCGAGGATGGAGTTGTTATTAATGGTCACCATATATATGCAATAATGGTGATTACGGTAGCTCGAGGATGGAGTTGTGGAGTGGTGGTTGGGGAGGAGGTGGTGGTGGTTGTGGAATACTGATGGGAGTTGTGACAGTTACGGTGGCAGTAAAGTGATAGTGGGAATGCTGGTGGTGATAATGGTTGTGGAATGGTGGCATTTGGTGGTGGCGATGGACGAGGGAGTTTATGATGGAGTGATGGTAGGAGTAGTTGTAGTGGAGAAGTGATGGTGTTGTAGTGGAGATAATAATGGTTGTAGTTGTGGGAGTTGTGGGAGTGGGGTAGTGGTGATAGTTGTAGCAGAAGTGGGGAAGTGGTGGTGGGAGTGATAGAATGATGGCGGGATGATAGTGGGAGTGGTGGTGGTGGTAGTGTGAGCGGCAGAAGAGTGTGGTAGTGGTGGTGTAGTGATGGAAGAGGCAGAGTAGTGGTAGTATCCATAGTATTGGTGGTAGTGGCAGTGGTGGTGGTAGTGATAGAGTGGTGGCATCGTGGTGCTGGGAGTGGTAGAGTGGTGGTGATGGAGTGATGATGAGAGTAGTGGTGGTGGTGGTGGTGGTATAGTGGCGGCAATGGTGGTGGCAATGGGGGGTGATGGTGGTGGCGATAATTGGGGGGGGTTGGGAGTGGGTGGTGGTGGCGTGAATGGCGGTAGTGGTGGTGGTGATAGTTGTAGTGTGAGTGACAGAGTGGTTGCAGGATGGTGGTGGTCACTACAACAAAAACTACCTAAAGCGACGAAATCAGGCGAGGAAAATAGATTTCGTTGCTAAATGTACATTATTCGCGAGAAAAATATATTTTCTCGCCGAAAGGGAACATTTTGCAAGGAAATAATAATTCCTCGCCCAATGTACCTTTTTAGCAACGAAATTTTTATTTTCCTCGCCTTTTCTAGCGAGGAAAACAAATTTTGTCGCCAAAAGGCTACATGTGGCGAGGAAATTCGTTTTGTCGCTAAATGCACCCTTTAGGCGACAAAATCCCCGTTTCCTCGCCAAATGATAATTTTAGGTGAGGAAATATTTCCTTGCTTTATCTATGACTATTTAGATTTTGATATACTCGTATAAGTTATTAACAATTATGTGTAGATGTGTTGTCTTATTCCAATGATAAGACCTAATTTAACATTTTGATTTTTTCCACAATTTCTAGTAATGATAAAAATGAAAAATATTTTTGTCTTTTTTTGGGCATTCAATTATTCTCAATAGAAATTAATAGTTTATTCAAAAGTTTAACTTATTTTTAGATTATATCAAACGATGTAATTTTTAAGTTTGCCGGTTGTTTTTTCAATTTTCTTTACAATGATTGAAATTTAAAAAACCAAAGAATTCATGAAAAATTAAAAAATTTCATAAAGGTTTATCTAAATAAAAATACATTATAGAAATTGTAACAACAATATGAACCGAACAAAGGATCGGGGAGTTCGCAGGCTAAAAGATATGCATTTTGGAATATTTGATTAAAAATATAGTATAACAATAAAGTAATTTTATACACTTTGATAGATATTTCATTTATGGCGTTCCATCGCATCTAATTAGGGATTCATGCTTTAAAAAACAATCAGAAAATCACAATCATGGATTAATTTAATTAATCTAACTATTTTGATCCATCTCGTAGAAATAAGTTTAGGCCTACAAACAATCCCAAACCTTCGATTCATTGGAATTTATGCCTAGTTGTTACCTTCGAAAGCCTTAGAATTAGCTTAGGTGCGCGCAAACTGGTCAGGACATCTAGTTATAAAAAAAGTTTAGAAACATAAAGGACTAAAAGAGTGGAGAGAATCATAAATATATAGAAAGGAAACAAATTTGAAAGGTAATTAAGAAGACTTATAAGAGTATATATATTAAAAGTTTGACAATGGCAAGCGTAATGGAATGTGGCGTGATGGATGGTAGTCAGGTGTTGCACAGGTGACGTCGATGGTTCGAGTTTTCGCAACAGCATAAACTGTCAAATGGGCGTGTTCCAATTATTTTTAAAGTTTTATATGGACTTCAGCTACGAAAATTATTTCCTCGCCGATTCTTTCCTCAAAAC
Organism: Vaccinium myrtillus; assembly: GCA_016920895.1. NCBI lineage: Eukaryota > Viridiplantae > Streptophyta > Magnoliopsida > Ericales > Ericaceae > Vaccinium > Vaccinium myrtillus. Next base: position 195,101 of record JADGMU010000145.1, on the reverse strand, counting down.
TTCTTTTCGGCGAGGAAAATAACAGGCGACGAATTCTTTACAAATTAGCGAGGAAAATAATTTTTCCTCGCTAATACCTTTTGCGACGAGGTATAGGCGAGGAAAACTGGCGAGGAAAATTTTCCTCACCAATACTTTTCGCGAGGAAAGTTGGTGTTTTGGAGACAAAATTGATTCCTCGCAATAGGTGGTTTTTGTTGTAGTGGGTAGTGGTGGAGTGGCAGTAGGAGTGGTGGTGAAGGCGACGAAGAGCATATGTGGTTGTGGTGATTGGAGTAGAGTATTGGCAGTGTCTATAGTATTAGTGGTAGCGGTAGTGGGGGTGGTAAAGTAGCGGCGGTGGCAATGACAATTATAGTAGTTGTAGTGTAAATCATAGTGATGGAGGATAAAAGAGTTGAATGAAAACACACAAATTTAGCCAAAATTAAGTAGGTCAAAGCTACTTAATTTGTATCAACTTTTAAGCTTACATTTTAAGGGACACTTAATCTTTCAAGTAATGTAAAATGTAGTTATCAAACCTATTTAATCACTTGTTACTTAATTACTTCATTCAGTTTTAAGTGTTAAATCTGTATTATCAAACAAGGCCTAAGGTAATAGGAAACCTCAACTTGATAAATTTTAGTTGAGAGGCTTAAAATTTCGAGACTTAAAAACAACTTAGTTTATTAGTGTTATTAGGTATAATACTTGTTAATTATATATTAATTATGGTTAGTGTATCTTACGATACGCGGTATGTATCCTGATACGATTTATAAAACTAGAAAAACGATAAATGATACGTATTCCGATTTTAAAACTTTTATACCGATGCCGGAACATGTACATTCATTGCTTACCTAATCTAACATTCTGATCCCACTTCTTCTTCTTCTTTTTTATTTTTTTTTTATTTTTATTATGTCGCCTCCTGACTTGAATAATTACGAACTGATATAAACAGTTAATATAAGAGATTTGACACAGACAAAAATATCAATTTATTTCGAAGTGGTTTGGCGAGTGTTGCTTTGGCTAAATAAAATAAGTAGTTTATTTTTTTGTCCTCGTTCAATTTTTTTCTCATTTGTTAGTTTTACGTCGATTTTTTGTAGTTTATTGGTTTGCCCCGACTAGAGAAATCTTAAAAAAAAAAAAATTATTAACAAAAATTAAATTTTTGTGAATAAAGACAAAAATATTCCAATAAACCACAAAAAATTGAATTATTTTTGTCTTCAGTGAATTTTATAAAAATTTTGATCATAATTTTATAGTTTGTAGAATCCTCTCCTCGGGACGAACCAATAAACCACAAAAAAAAAACCAAAAATGGCATACTCAGAACCAAACTAACAAATGCAATTTTTTTGAATAAAGACAAAAAAAAAGAAGGTTTATTTAGCCAAAGCAATAACGCATCATGTAAACGTATATAAGGTTATCCCAAATGGCATACGCAGAACCAAATGTTGCTAAAGTTAGCAATATGTGGCCCAAAAAGTGCTTACAATAGAATAATCAAAGTTAATTACCAACAATTTAACCAATACTCTAATTTTGACATTTGCATATTCAAAGTTACCAACTTTTTCACAATAATCAAATTTAATGGACCTACATCTCCTGAATTAAATACGTACATCATTACGCAAAAAACTCTCTCTCTCAACAATGTTTTTTTTAAATTATTGAATTTTTTTCAAAACTTATTTTTTTCGAAAACTGTTTGTTTTTTATAACTAAATTGTTTTTTTTTTAAAATGGCTTTTTCGAAAACTGTTTGTTTATTAAAAAGTTTTTAAGGAAATTTTTTTTTTTGCCTAAAAAAGTAATTTTTATAATAATTTAGTTTCTTTTTTAGTTTTGAAAGGTGATATAACGCTCAATTTTGATTATGCCATTGTAGACTTCTTCATTGTTAACTTGAGCCATCCTCTAAATGAATAATCAAAAAATGATGCAACAACTTTTAGTTATTCAATTTTGAATAAATAACTACATTGTTAACTTGAGCCGGTCCGCACATTCATCCTTAGAAGTAAATGAAATTAGTTTATCCTTGCCAGTACTTAAATAGTAAATTGTAGTGGCCCGTAATTTACTCATGAAACAAATTCCCAGTAAATGACGTGGAGACCTGCCGGACATGTCATGTCATACGGTCATATTATACGGCCTAATATTTGGGCCCAATTAGCACTCCTCTTTTTTTTATTTTAAAGTACTCCATCCATCCTAATTTTATAGTCACTCGTTCCAAACTAACCGGATAAAAAATCGATTATATCTTTCAATCGGTAATACATTTTATGTGCAATATGGATCTTGTTTGATAGATCTTAATTTAATCTAATAAACAAAGTTTTCAAAATCACTTAAAACATTGTAGATTATAAGATATAACACTTTGAAAAGTGGCACGAACTTCCAAAAGAGACTATAAAATTGGGACGGAGGGAGTAGGTAAACAATTAGCATCGTGACATCTTGGAATGATTTCAGGAGATAGGACTTGACATGTTCCACACGGTTTCCCCAAACACGCTTCTGGTATCAGGACTTGACATGTTCCACACGGTTTCCCCAAATGTTCCACACGGTTTCCCCAAACGCGCTTCTGGTATCAGGACTTGACATTTTCCACACGGTTTCCCCAAACACGCTTCTGGTATCATGTTCCACACGGTTTCTCCAAACACTCTTCTGGTATCAGGACTTGACATGTTCCACACGGTTTCCCCAAACTTGCTTCTGGTATCAGGACTTGACATGTTCCACATGGTTTCCCCAAACACGCTTTTGGTATCAGCATTTAGAGGGTGTTTGACAAGCTCTTTTTTGGCTTTTGGATTTTTCATTTTCTCATTTTGGGTGTTTGGCATCCACCTCCCAAAACTCATTCCCACAAAATGATTTCTTTGTTTTTGAGTTTAGAGGCCAAAAGTTAAAAAGAGGTGAAGAGGAGTTTTTCCATTTCTAGTTTTCCATTCTCATTTTAGGTTTATGACAAAAAGACTGATTTATCCCTAGCCTTTTATTAATTTGTGTAGTGCACAGTTGTATGTTTTTTATTTTTTTTGGTGACAAAAGCAACCCTAAACATTTATTTATGTAGTGCCTAAGTTGTTTTTTTATTGACCTTTAGTTGGTAGTCTTTTTTGTGGGGTTAATTATGCTACAAAGTCTGTTTTTTTTTCCTATTATATTTGACTTAATTTTTCCTGTACATTAACACTATTTTTTTTTTGCCCCTTACTTGGTTGTAAGAGTTAATTCTTCCTAATTAGAAAAAAAATTAGATGGTGGCAATTATTTCCATTTTACGTTATTTGTATTAAGTAGAGACACATTCAATTATTAAAAAAAAATGAAGAGAAAAAGTATTTTTCCCAAAAACAAATTGGACATGATACGTTTACAAAAATATTTCCCAAAATAACTTTAAAAAAACTTGACAAAAACAATATTCATATAGGAGTACATTTTAAATACCTTAATAAATAAACAAGGGCACAATGGTAAACAATCAATCCATAACTCATTCTCATCATTATTCTCCTAAACACTACTCTTGTTGCAAGCATTCTGCACATTTCTCCCAAACACTCCTCTCAGATTCAAAACAGATTTTGACCATAATTCAAAAAGCCAAAAAACCAAAAAGTTGAAAATGAAAAGCTAAAAAATAGGCTCTCAAACACTCCCTACTCCGTCCCCAACCTTTGATCCCAAGCATCAGTTTTTATTGTCCTAATTTTTTTGTCCCAATTCAAAACTAAGGAGTCATCAGTTAATAATATTTCACTTTTACAACTGTAGTGATTATGTTCTCCTAATTAGTTAGAATCTAAAAAATGGACCAATAATTAGTACGGAGAATTCCCTCCTTTTTATCCTTCAAAATATCATCATTACATATACTTACTCAAAAAAAGGAAGGATAAATGTGGAATTTTATTAGCTAATGTTCTAGTTAGTTTTAAATATAGACAATATTTAGGACAACAAAAAAATTGGTACTTAGTGACTAAAGATTGGAGATGAAAGATGTCTTTTAGCGCATCTCTAGTCGTTATGACAAAAATGTGAAGTTATATGATTCAAAAAAGTATATAAAAAGTGGGTTATATTTGTGTCTTATTATGACAAAATGTGTTGTTAGGATAAAAAGTGTTGCAATGATGTTTCCACAATGTTGTTAAAATGTAAAAAAATATGTATATATAAATATAGGTGGGGCTCATTTTCCTCCGTTTTTGTCTCTCTCCCACATCCTACATCAATGTCTCTCTTTCTCTCTCTCTCTCCCACAATACTTCTATTCATTGTTTAGGTTGTGGGCTCCACTTGAAGAAGAGCTACTGCCATCATCACAGTTCATGTGGCAGCTAATGCAGTCACAATGTAAGACCCAAATAACTTTTCACTAGGTACACTACTGAGATTCGAAGAAGAGAATTTTTTTGTTAATTGGCGTAAATCTGACTAATTCTGACCTTATTTCTTACACAAACTCCATTACTGAAGATGCCCTTACGCGTATATCATACTGACACTGACATACTGATGCCAAAATCCATCAAAAAAAAAATGCCAAGGAATATTCAATACTAATATTTTTATTTTGAAATATGCTCCCCTGCCGTCTTTATCGTTGCAGTTATTATTATTATTATTATTATTATTATTATTATTATTATTATTATTATTATTATTATTATTATTATTATTATTATTATTATTATTATTATTACCATTATGTGATTTTAATTTAGGAATTCAAGAAACCTTGTTTTGTCAACGGTTTATTACAGATTTTCTTCTTGCTTATTCCTTCCGAATTAATTTGTTAGTTCCTTTTTAAAATTAGTATAATTTTTTATTGGTTTTATATCTTTCAACTTATTATGGTAATCTAGATGGAGGGATTATTATTTTCACAAAACTATATTTAAGGGATCTAAATACAAGGATTGGATCCATAACTAGTTGGCTTGTATCACATTGGATTAAAACATGTACCACTAGCTAATGACCTGTTCTTGAAAGCACTCCATTGAACAAAAGTTGACCTTAAATAAACTAATGAGATTTCATTATCCTAACATCTAGCGGCGGAGCCAGAATTTTAGGTTATTGTGGTCAAAATTTAGATCTATATGCAAGTTATTTTTTCTATTTGCTCATGCAAAGAAAATAACTAAATTAAGAGGTTAACTATTGTGTGTGTATATATATATATATAGGTAAAATTTCTTATCCACACTCCCGGATTTAAGGAAAAAATGGGGTTTTTTTGTGTTGCAAATTTTTTTTGGAAAATCCGATCCGTCCAATGTGTTCAGAAGGTGTTTTCAAGGGTCCACGCGGAAAATCTTAAAAAAAAAAATACCGGAAAGGCCTTGATCCAAGCAGTTTTTGCAAAAAATGTAAATATATATTTTTTGCGCAAACTGCTTGGATCAAGCACTTCCCGGTATTTTTTTTTGAAGATTTTCCGCGTGGACCCTTGAAAACACCTTCTGAACACATTGGACGGATCGGATCGTCAAAAAAAATTTTGGATCACGAGGTGCGGAAATTAAAAGTCCGGATAAGAGACGGACCCTATATATATATATATATATATAGAATTATCTAGTCCGGGAATCCCGGATCCGAAACTCCACCTTCCCGATATTTTTTTGACGATCCGAACCGTCCAATGTGTTCAGAAAGTGTTTTCAAGGGATCAAGCGGGAAATCTTCGAAAAAAAATACCGGGAACGGCTTGATCCAAATAGTTTTTCGCAAAACTGTAAATATACAGTTGTTGAGAAAAACTGCTTGGATCAAGCCCTTCCCGGTATTTTTTTTTGATGATTTCGTGCGGAGACCCTTGAAAACACCTTATGAAGACATTGGATGGTTCGAATTTTTCAAAAACAGTTTTTAAAAGCATCAAAACACCAAAAAACCTCCAATCCGGGATCCTTGATAGGATCTGTGGCGTATATATATATATGTTCCACTTTTCCTCCGGACTCCGGACCTCCTTGATCCGAGCATTTTTTTGACGATCCGATCCGTCCAATGTGTTCAGAAGGTGTTTTCAAGGTTCCACACGGGAAATCTTCAAAAAAAAAAATTCCGGGAAGGGCTTGATCGAAGCAGTTTTTCGCAAAACTGATGGATCAGATTTTTCCAAAACAATTGGCAACACAAAAAAAAAACCCCAAGAGCTTCCATCCGGGGGTCCGGATAAGAAGCTTGGGGTATATATAACTTCTAATGAGGGATCCTCATTTTAAATAAAGGGAGGACCAAACAATTTTTCCACTTTCCAAACTGAATTTTGACGATCCGAATCATAGATGTGTTTAAAAAATATTTTTAAGGTCCACCGCAAGGATTCGTCCAAAAAAAATACTCACAAGGGCTTCATTCAATCAGTTTTTGTTAAAAACGTTATATATAGCATTTTTAACAAAAACTGATTAGATGAAACCCTTCCGGGTAATTTTTTTGGACGAATCATCGCGTTGGACCTTAAAAACACATTTTAAACACATCCAACGGTTCGGATCGTCGAAATTTGGTCGGGAAGCACGAGGTCCTCATTTTATTTAAAATGAAGGATCCTTCATTAGAAGTTGATCCTATATATATATAGGGTAAGCTTCTCCTCCGGACTCCGGACCTCCGTGATCCGATCATTTTTTTGACGATCCTATCCGTCCAATGTGTTCAAAAGGTGTTTTCAAGGGTCCACACGGGAAATCTTCAAAAAAAAAAAAACCGGGAATGGCTTGATCCAAGCAGTTTTTCGCAAAAACTGTAACCCGCGTGAACCTTGGAAAACACCTTCTGAACACATTGGACGGATTGGATTTTTCCAAAACAATTGGCAACACAAAAAAAATCCCCCAAAAGCTTCAATCCGGGGGTCCGGATAAGAAGCTTTGGGTATACATATATGTATATATACACCTTTCTGCTTTATAATTGGTCTTCATGACTTATTATATTTCGAAAATAATGTATGATTGCCCTTATTTGTAATAATATCAACTCTCGAAAAGAAGAAAAACCTTGAGATTGCTATGCATTTTAAGCAAGTTGGAGCAATTTACGAAATTTTTGAGAGGCCAAAATTGCAAAATTTAGCTCCAAACTATCAAAAATTCTTGTGAGAAATTAAAGTGAGAGAGGTTAAGTGACCCCTCTTGTCCCTTTATTGCTCCGGCCATGCTAACATCTGAGACTTGGGGACAATTTTACCATATTCTGGGCAAACCTTTGGTACCCAATGTTTGTCCATAACTAGGCAAAGGTGCCAATACATTGGCATATGCGCCGATATAATGGCCTTGTGCTGATACAATGGCATAAGCGCCGATACAAGGCTTAGAGCCAAATCGAAAGACCTTATGTCAATTGATTTCTGTTGATTATTGTAGACATCATGTCGTGATGGGGCCTCGTGTCTAGTAGACTTCGTGTCGTGTTGAGGCTTTATGATACATAGACAATTGAGTCCTGATATAGGTCTTGTGCCAGGCTTCGTGCCTAATAGACTTTGTGTCGTGCTGGCTTACAAGCTGTGTGTATGAGTTTTGAGTTGAAAGATATGAATTCAATTTAATTACTTGATGTTATGGTGAAGTACATGAATGACTGTTCTTTGTTCAATACCTATGACCTATGTAGCACGGACACCGACACGGATACGGACACTGACACGGATACAGACACGGGACACGTGAATTCTAAAAAATGGACACGGATACGGTGGGGGACACGGCAAAAATAAACAAATAAATAAATAATTATATATACATAGATATATACACTTTTCTTTTGATATGTAAGATATCTACACTGTTATTACTAGTATATATACTTGTATACACATAATTTAAGATATACACCCTCAACGGAAATATATATACCAATACATACATCCATATATATATATGGGGACACGCGTGTCCATGCCCTGTCCCTTGAGTGTCCCAATCCAAAAAATAATTTAATTTAAGGGACACGCCACGTGGCGTGTCCAACACGTGTCCCTGCGTGGGACACACGTGTCGCCGTGTCCCCGTGTCTAATACGTGGACACGACGACCTCTAGAAGTGTCGGTGCTTCATAGCCTATGACTTACCCACTATCGGAATCCGTTTGGGATTCCAGTTTTGAAGGTTAGAGTCGTTGTCCACTGTTACGTGTCCGTGACTCGTACCTTTGCTTGGGGCTAGCTCTTAGACTGGAGCATCACGCTAGTGGTTGATGTGGAGGTTTAGTGTAGTTTGTACATGGTCTTGTATAATAGTTTGTCTAGCTGTAATATTGTTAAATATCAAAAGTATTCTATTGTTCAGTTGTTAAGATAGTAAACACTAAAATTGTCAAGAAAGTGAATTTGTTACATTAGTTGACTAAGCTGTTGGTTGTGGGGTTATAGTCGCGTGTTTGGCTCGGACTGGACTCGTTGGGGTAATGGGAGGTGGAAGGCTCAGGCCAAGAAGCTTGGTTACCCAGGAGATTGTTGCTCATACCCTTGCAATCTTCTACCTAATCCCTGCTGTTCAACTTCAGTTATTTGGATTTTGCATCCTAATGGAGTTTTTTTCTACCAAAGTACCTTGGCAAGCTCTCTGAGATAAACCCTCTCAGGTTTCATTGGACAAAGTTGGTTCAGTCATCATGTGCCTAGATGGGCCATCATAGAATGGATGTCCATTGTAGGTAGAATGTCTAATAAGGATCGACTTCTCAGTTGCGGGATTGCAACCGATGAACTGTGTGTTATGTGGTGCTGTTAAGGAGAGCCTTTACCACCTATTTTTCAGTTGTTCCTTTTTCTATCTATGTATGAAGTATGAACTCATTTTCACAGAAGAATGGTGTTCGTAGATGACTGAACGAAACAGGCTACATGTTCATGCACGATTTTAAGTTTAATTTATGTACAAATAATAGAAGAACGAAAGAGTAGCTAAAAGTAGATCAGTGGTATAGAAAGAAGTCGCAAGAGTTTCAATATCATTTCTCTAAGTCGCAAGAGTTTCAATATCATTTCTCTAAGTCTCAAGAGTTTCAATATCATTTCTCTCCAATAAACTCTACTTACAGAGAAACATAAAGAAGTAATAGAGCATCCATCTTTATTTTGGCATTGTATACTTGTTGCAGTCAGAGTCGGCCTTGGGCTAAGGCTCAAGAGGTCCACGTCTTATGGCCCCCAAAATGGTGTGAAAACTATATAGCCAACTAGGCCCCATAATATTTTTTATTATGTCCTCTACTATATAAGTCCCATTATTTGTTTTTGTTAAGAGGCTCATTTTAAAACCTAAACCTCCTATTTTACACTTAATGGTGATGGGCTCATAGGCCCAATCTGACTTATTGCATTAGAGAACAATAAAGGAAAAGGAAAATGCAGATCACTGAGAGGAGGCTTGGATATTTATCTCATGTGTTCGGGCCATCAAATTGTTTGTTGCATCTTTTTCCCTTTTTAAAACTTGTCTCTGTTAAAACTAAACACAAGCTCTCCTCTCGCAAACTCTCGCCAATCATCTCCTTTGCTATACAGGTTAGACTGTTAGTCATCTCCTTTTTTTTCCCCTTGTTGATTCGATGTGACTGTTGAGTTTTAGGGCTCTTGCCGCTTTCCTTCTATTTCAATCTTGAGAATTCAGAGTAGGGGACTTTATTTTTACTTTCGTAAACATTTATTAAAGGCCTCTATTTTCAAACTTCGTTTTAAGCCCCCGGAATGTCAGGACAGGCCATGGGACCACATAGACTCAATTTTTTTATTGGCGTTATTCCAATTGACAATTCGCTAATAAATTGGGGACCACATAGAACTTCCTGCTGTTTGGATGCTTTGAAAGCGTAGAACTTTTCACTGTGTTGTTTGTGGTTTGCTGGCATCTTTTGATTGGCTAAAGTTTTGTTGTGGTATGCTGAGGATTTTGCCGGCAATGTTGGAGGAAATGATCTGCTGGGTATAAATGACTTGCTGAGAATTATGCTGGGGTTGAGAAATGTTTTGCTGGGGATGACATAGGATAAATGTTTCGCTGAGAATTATCGTTGTGCAGGCCATGGTATTGAAGTGTTGGACGGAAAAAAAAAAGTGACGGCGATGTAATACAATTCAAAGGCTTCTTTGACAAATGGATCTTGCGGCCGCAACCTTAGAGCTTGTGGCCGCACCATATCAACCTCACGGCCGGAAAATAAAAACTGCATCGTAGCTAGGGCCATCTTTCTAACCCAAGTAGTTTGCATAAAAAATAAATCGTACATTACAAGATTTGATGATTTTACTATTGACGGGTCAAAAAATGAATGATTTTGGTAAAATGCTCGTTTCTCCCTCATTTCAAATCAGATTGAGACATATTATATATCGATAATGACGGTTTTTTGAAAGTACTAAAAGATTGTAGAATCCAGCTATAAGAATAAGAAAGCCTGGTTTATGAAAAGTGGGTCGAAAGCAGACCAATTGGAAGATTGTTAGAGCCAACTAAGGCTAAAACATGTAACTTATGGGGTGTTTGGGATGCATTCCTTTTTCCGCATTCTTAGCCGCATAGGTGATTTACGTACCCTAACCCTGCGCCTCTATCTACGGCAGCCACCACCACCGTCCGACCATCGTCCTGTCATCATCAAATCTGCATCTTAGCACCTTCATCGTCACCATTGGAGAGATGCCCGAACCGACCTGATCAAGGGCTAGTGCCGAGATCTAAAACTCCAAATATGAGTCTCTGTAGTCCAAAAGTGATGGGGAGAGTGGGAGATCTCCACTCTCTAAGGCAAGATACTCGACCATCGCATCCATTGAGCTTGGAGAAGAGGAGATAAGGGAAGATATGAGAGAGAGACTCGGACCGGTGGGGGACTGGGAGGGGGAAAGAAGGAATACAATGGAAAAAGGGAGAAAATGAAGAGGGAAGCAGGGAACGGGGAGGAGTGGGGGTGAGAAGGGATACCCACTCAAAATTCGCACCCACTCTCGTTTAGCGACTCTCAGTAGGTTTTGAATCATAAAAAAATGATGTTAATTGCTAAAGAGCTCTGGGGAAACGGAATATTTATATTTTGCATCCATTATTCATATTCCTGCCCATGATCATTGTGACCTTACCCGTGTAAGAGCCTAAAGATCATTATAATGGACTGAAGCAGGGTATTTTTATTTTATTTTATTTTATTTATATAAGTACGCCTCGTCACTACTGAAAAAAAAAAAAAAAAAAAAAAAACGATATGGTTCAAGGTTCATCATGTTTAATTACTTTGACCTCTCGCATAAATTAAATTTATGCAAAAAAAAAAATTTCAAAACACTATGATAAAGAACATTAACGGAATTTATACTGGTGTATTAATTCACATCTTGAGTTTGGGTTAGGAGCGTGAGCATAGTATTGGTACTTCTTGTTAGTGTAGACTTTTAGTCGCACTGGCTTTAATTTGCCTGAGATTAAAAGGCTTAGCTTATGAAGACCATCTTAGCTTTGTACTATTGTTTTTTTTCTTTGTCACTATAAATGTTCATATCTTTGTTAATACAAATGTTCATAGCCTTTTCTTACATTTTTTATCAGAGACAAATATAGAGCATAGGACCACGTCAAAATAATCCTGAATACATTATTCTGTTTTTAAATCAAAACATGAGAGCACTACGAAAGGATGAGAAACAGTAGTATGCCTACAAGGTACCGCATCTAACATGCAATACAGATAGAGAAAAAAGTGAAACCCCTTAATTAATCTGCTTGTAATCGGACATGAAAGTTTGAAAATCAGATCTTGTGAGAGACTCCTGCTGGTCTCCACGTTAATCACCTTCAATTTGGCTGTCACCACTTTGATCACCTTCAATTTTGCGGTCTCTACTTTGATCACATTCAATTTGTTCGTCTCCTCTTTGACCTCTTTCAAAATCTTCATCTTCAGTTTGACCATCTCCACTTTGATCGCCTACAATTTGGCCGTCTCCTCGTTGATCACTTTCTATTTGGCTGTCTCCACTTTGATCACCTCCAATTTGGTAGTCTCCACTTTGAGCACATTCGATTTGGCCATCTCCGCTTTGATCACCTTTAATTTGTTTGTCTCCTCTTTGACCACTTTCAACTTCTTCATCTTCAATTTGGCCATCTCCACTTTGATCACCTACAATATGGCCGTCTTCACTTTGATCACCTTCTATTTGGTTGTCTCCACTTTGATCACCTTCAATTTGGCGGTCTCCACTTCTATCACCTTCAATTTGGTCATCTCCTCTTTGACCACCTTCAACATGTTCAATTTGGCCGTCTGCAGTCTTATCACCTTCAATTTGGCTGTCTCCCCTTTGATCACCTTCAATTTTGTAGTCTACCCTTTGATCACCTTCAATTTGGCGGTCTCCACTTTGATCACCTTCAATTTGGTCGTCTCCTCTTTGACCACCTTCAACATCTTGAATTTGGCCGTCTCCAATTTGATCACCTTCAATTTGGCCGTCTCCCCTCTGATCACCTTCAATTTTGTGGTCTACACTTTGATCACCTCCAATTTGGCTGTCTCCACTTTGATCACTTCCAATTTTGGGGTCTCCACTTTGATCACCTTCAATTCGATCACCTCCATCACCTCCAATTTGGCGGTCTCCAGTTACATCACCTTCAATTTGGTCGTCTCCTCTTTGATCACCTTCAACACCTTCAATTTGGACGTCTGCATTTGGATCACCTTGAATTTGGCCGCCTCCATTTTCTTCAAAATGGACCATGAAAAGCCAAACATAGGTTAGAAACTGGCCTCCGGTACCCAGCTGCTCTGCATGACACTTTCCGTTGGAATGAAATGCTGCGTAGGAGAGAACATCAACCCATACTAGAAACAACAGCTCCCATATGTTATTACCACCATTCTGCTTGAGCACATCTGCAACTTCATACCCCTCTAACAGCAAGTAATTACTGTTGTCTCTGGAATTTCTATTCCCAAGTGTCATTGTTCTCTCTCTTAGCCTACTGTAAAGAAGTTCTGCTCCACCGTCCCTTAATTCGCTGTAGTTCTCATACAGTTTCATCGAAGCCACACAAGCTTTTCGGTAGCTTGTGAGTTCAGATGTCGCCACTGACGAGAGAGTGGAAGGATGCACTGCCAGCAAGTATAGCAAGTAGTCAGAGAGGAACTTGGCATCTTGAAGTGCGGCTGGAAGTTCTGTAACTGGACGGTTAGTTTCAGCAGATAAAGTTTCAATGCAAAGATGTGTGGCGATATGCCAAATGAGAATATACTCCTCATATTCTTTCTCGATGCTTGCCTCCAGTCCAATCTGACCCATTTGTACTGACACTCTCGGACTTATGAGAGTCAGGAAAGTCTTGCTCTCACCGTGTGGTCGTTCTGCTTTTAATCTTTCTCTCACTGCTTCGATAATACGAATCTTGCGCCTATGATGAGAATTGTCATTCGATGATACATAGAGAGAATAGCGGTAGTTGACCCAAATTTCCTTTAGTTCCAAAAAATCAAGCAGCGCTTTAAACCGGAAGCTTGATTTTGAATCAGAAGAGCAATATCTCAACACATCGAACTGACCAATTTTATTGGGTTGTGGACACAGAATTCCTATTATTGTTGTAAAACTGCGAAGCTCTCGGATGATGTCCTCTAATCGTCTCCAGTTGTCTCCATCCCGAAAACCCACCTGAACAATGGTGTGATTTGATGCAAGGGATTCCAAAAAGCCGAATGCCTCGAAGATAAGTGCTGCAATGAGTAAACCATAAGTAATCCACACATCCGGCTTCTTAAATCCATGCTTATTGATGTGAACAAATAAGCCAGTTGCAAAACTTATAGAAGTTAGGCTTAGAATCCGAACAATCCAACCCCAAATGGTGTGCGTCACGGCAGTTTTAGTGTAGAAGAGGTCGTGTGCAAAACTGAGCTCCATTTCCATCATATTGAAGGCACCGTTAATGGTCATATTTGCATAAGGCATTCCCTCATCAACTGTGTGTGATTCTCCAAACATGAAAATACCATCAACGTAAAGGCCTTTGTATTTGTTGAAAGATTTATAAGCTGCGCACAAATCTCTCACATCTGTGTCTATGGAATGGACTACTAGCTGAGGGGCCCTGTCTTCGCCAATGTCAATATGACATTCATCTTCTGGAAGATATTCTTCTAGGTTACCTTGTCTGTTTGCCTTACTAATGTCATCGTTGTCAATACCCGCAGTAAGGTCCACACCTTGGGAGCTCCTCAGTTTGTTCATACTCCCCCGTTTAAGTGCTAAAATTCGCTCAACAAATTTAACTGAACCGATGATGAACAAAATGATGGACGGATAACAAAATTGTCGCTCTGTGGATGCTAGGATGCATATAATTAAAGCTGTCAGTTCATGAAACATAAATCTGAGTAAATGACCCAGCCAAAATTCGTTGTCTTCCAAAGAGAATGCAGTCATTTTACTGTGACTGCCGAGGTGCAAAAGAATGGAAGGGGCCCACAAGGCCAACAAATACTTCTCTTTATTAGCACTGCTGTCTTGGCTTCGGTATGGATTCATGTTTACATGAAAAATGCCTCCCAGACAAAGAGTTGCTGTAAAATCTGCTGCCATATAAACAGCTAGCGCCACTATTCTTCTCCCAGGCTGAGAGGAACTTTGTTTGCGTTGGTATGTCCACACTATGAGACATATTTGCAGGACTGTGCTTATTATGATGAAGGCACGTAGTTCGTAATTATTAATTAGACTCTTAACATCTGCCATGTTATCGGTGAGAATTTTTGGCTGCAATGTCGGGGAGAAAAATTAGAAAGTTAAAGGACATATAAAATAGAATGAGGTAAGCATACAGGAAGATAAGCTTTACTGAAAATTGATTTGCACATTTGGGGTAAATTCTGGGTGTCCTTTTTGGCATTAAAAATTTGAAGATAGTGAATAGCATTTACTACACAACCAATAGAGAAAGTGAAGGGCATCGTAGAATAGTTAACCAGGAAAATGGGGTTTTATATATTTGGAGAGAAAAAGTAACAGGAAGAAGAAAAAAAACGTGTAAACTCCAAAAGCTGAGCTCCATTTTTGTTGACACATTCATGACCAAAGCCACATTTACATGTATTCCACATTATCCAATTGTTTGCTTATTTTTGGTTTAATTCTACAGTGTGTGTACTAGGGTGTGCAAAGAAATCTCAAATGTTATTTTTTAGCTTTCGAGTGAGTGCGGTAGTTGTTTTTTGGATTGCAAATGTTACATTTTACTAGGGAAGGGGAAGGGGTTCCAACCAAAGGTTGAAAAATACACCTGTGGGGCTAAAATGCCCAGATAAAACAATGAAAAACATACACCTATTGGCCTACAATGCCCAGATCATACAATAATAGCTCATAAAGCAAGGAACTTAGACCAACAAAGTGGGCTAGGCCCTGCCAAAGAAAACCCTAAACCTAACCTACTCATCTATGCAAAACATCTCTACCGTTGCCCACCAACTTCAGGCAGACGAACAACCACCATCGCCAATTCGCCGCCTCCAAAAAACCACCAGAGCACCACCGACAAAGTCATGGAGATCACGAACTTCCGACAATGTTGGAACTTGTGGCTCATATGGAGGTACCGAAAAGTTTTAATGAAGGCCAAATGCCGAGCGGAGCGGAGTGGAGGGTAAAAGGGGAGAGAGAGAGAGAGAGAGAGAGAGAGAGAGAGAGAGAGAGAGAGAGAGAGAGAGAGAGAGAGAGAGAGAGGAGGAGGAGGAGGCGCGGCGGGGCGCCTCCCCTGTCTAGAAGCCCTAGCCGCAGATACAAGATGAGAGAGAGAGGTCAGAGCTGTTTAGAGAGAGGAATGTTTTTTTTTTTTTTGAGTCTAGTAGTTGTTAGTCAAGTCCTTATTGATTCGTCACTCAAGAATGTTGGAGATTTTCAAAACAATAAATGATTTTTAGTTTGGCGGTTTTATGGAAAGATGTTGAGAGAGGTTTATGTGAAAGGTTCCAACACCTTTTCACATAAGTTGTGACTTTATTGAATCATTAAAATACCGATTAGATTGAGATGTTTTTATTTGGAATGGATGTGATTGTTAGTAAGGGGCTTGAAACATGGGGTGCATCCAAGAGGCATGACCCTTTCTAATTAATGTTTATTCAAAAAACACGACTGTTCTAATGTGTATCTATATATAGACATGATTTTTCGCTTGAGGGTGCCTATAATTCTATAAATAAGCTATAAGTAAAGTCATTATTGATTCCGAAAATTCTATAGTGAATTGCTCTTTCTCTATAGATTCTATTCCTAGAATTTTAGGCATATTGATAATTTGTTATTCCTAGAATTTTAGGCATATTGATATTTTGTTATTTTGCAGAAATAGAATATCAGTAGTTCTCTTATTTTCCTTTAACGGATATTCTGTCTGTCTTTGTTGTGCAAAAGCAGTCATAAAGAACCTTGAGTTCGGTTTCGCTGTATCTTGAAGGCGGATTTGTTGTTAACCGGGTGCACACCATTTGGTGGGGGCAAATATTGTCTTTAGAATAGTGTTCTTCTAAGGCGCCTCGAATTGTCCTACCGTTCCAAATTTGTGAACGGACAACGCCATCAACAGATTTTGAAGACTGGATTTCCAACAATCTTGAAACAAATATAATGCACTAAAGAGTCCTAGATTGGGTGAATAGGACGACAATTTAAAAATTAAGTCTAATTCCAATTTTAATCAAGTTAGTCATTTTTCATTATTAATCAAGTAATTCAGCAATTGAGCCAAATGACTAGAAATTGAAAGAACTCCGAAGTCTAATTAAAAGATTCACAATCACCCAAGCTCCATTCTAATTGCCCCAAATATGAAAGATATAAATCAATTAAAATAAAGAGACGAGACAAAAGATATACGTGGAATAAAATACAGACTCCAATGATTTGTCGAAATCCAGAAAATGCCAATAACACTAACAATCTAAATATACTATTATGCAATGTCGATATCTCTGCAAAAAGGAGGGAGTTTCAAGTGCTAGGAAAAAAATATGCGGTTGGAGATTTTCTAGAAGGATATAATTTTGAATCAAGACAAATTGGCAAAGAATGTGTTTTTTATTCTAAGCCGTTGGTTGTAATGAACCGGCATGAACGAAGGCACCAGTATTGCCAATGGAAAAGTTTTGTCTTCTATGTTGGATATTAAGAGTTGTGAATGGTCAGGATAATATGGTGCATATCATTGTGATGTTTTAAATAATTTGAAAGAAAACATTAGTGGGTATGCTAAATTGAATGCTTCATGATCACCACCAAACTAATGCGGATGGCGCCGCTGCTGGGGACTGGAAATCGTCATTTTGCACGCATTTGAATATTTATTATAATCCCAGTTAGGGGTCATTCTACTATGCGCACCCTCTAAAAATTACTCAATATGAGATTTTGTGACTCTAAATATGAGATTTTGTGGCTAGAGATACGAAAGGCATATGGTATGCACACTCATATGAATAATCACAAAATCTCATATATTTCCACACAATCTCATATTGGATCCATGCAGACTTGGTGCGGACCCGTG